>CAUYRH010072755.1:0-39779 GCA_963574655.1 Perodicticus potto
GTGACAGCTTGAGGCTCTGTCTCAAAAAAAAAAAAGAAATAAAATTTCATTTTCAGTTTGTTTGTTGCTGGCATATGGAAATGCAATTGACTTTTGTATGTTGATCTTATATCCTACAACCTTGCTAAATTAGAGTGTTGGGTATAATACTTTTGTTTGTGGATTCCTTAGATTTTTGTATATAGAAGATCATACCATTTGAGAATAGTGATACTATTAATTTTTCCCCCCAATCTAGACTACCTTCCTCTTTTCTCTCTTCCTCTCTTCACTAGCTCTAGAACCTCTGGTACAATATTCAATACGAGGCTTGGCGCCTGTGGCTCAACGGGCTAAGGCACCAGCCATGTACACCTGAGCTGGCAGGTTCGAATCCAGCCCAGGCCTGCCAAACAACAATGACGGCTGCAACCAAAAAAAAAAAAAAAAAAAAAAAATGGCCGGGCGTTGTGGCAGGCGCCTGTAGTCCCAGCTACTTGGGAGGCAGAGGCAGGAGACTCTCTTGAGCCCAGGAATTGGAGGTTGCTGTGAGCTGTGATGTCACAGCCCTCTATCCAGGGTGACAGCTTGAGGCTCTGTCTCAAAAAAAAAAAAAAAAAATTCAATCCGAGTGGCAAGAGTGGATATGCTTGTTTTTTTCTTGATTTTTCTTTCAGTCATTTAACATTAAAGTTATTGTTATCTGTGGGTTTTTCATAGATGGTCTTTTTTTTTTTTTTTTTAAGAGACAGAGTCTCACTTTGTTGCCCTTGGTAGAGTGCCATGGCTTCATAGCTCACAGCAACCTCCAGCTCCTGGACTTAGGCTATTCTCTTATCTCAGCCTCCCAAGTAACTGGGACTACAGGCACCGGCCACAACGCCTGGCTATTTTTTTGTTGCAGTTCTGCCGGGGCCAGGTTTGAACCCAACACCCTCAGTATATGGGGCTGGCACCCTACTCACTGAGCCACAGGCGCCACCCTCACAGCTGGTCTTTATCAGATTGAGGAATTTGTCACTTACTCTGCTTTATACAATTGTTTTTTTTTGAGACAGTGTCTTACTTTGTTGCCTTCAGTTGAGTGCTATGGTGTCACACCTCACAGCAACCTCAAACTCTTGGGCTTAAGCGATTCTCTTGCTTCAGCCTCACAAGTAGCTGAAACTACAGGCGCTTGCCACATCACCAGGCTATTTTTAGAGTCACGGTCTCTCTCTGGCTCAGGTTTGTCTTAAGCTCAGGCAGTCTACCCCACTCGCCCTCCCAGAGTGCTAGGATTTCTGGTGTGAGCCACCACATCCAGCCTTGTTGAGTTTTTTAATCATGAAAGAGTGTTGTTGATCTTTGTCAGAGCCATGTTTTGTTCTTTAGTGAGATGGATCATTTGTTTTTTTCCCCTTCATTCTGTTAAAATGGTGTAATATATTGATTACCTTTTAGATGATGAACACTAAATTGCCTAACTGGGATAAATCATTCCCACTTGATCTTGATATATAATCCTAATCCTTTTCATATGTTGCTATGTTCTCTTTGCAAGTATTTCATTGAAAGTAATTGCATTTATATTCATAATGGATATTGGTCCGTTGTTTTCTTTTTGGTGATATCTTCAGTTTTGGTATCAAGGCAATACAGGCCTCAGAATCAGTTGGAAGTGAAGTGTTCTCTATCTTCTGTTTTTGGAAGTATTCTTAAGGGTTAGTATTTTTTGTTGTTGTTGTTTTTGAGACAGCTTCAAGCTGTCACCCTGGGTAGAGTGCTCTGGCATCACAGCTCACAGCAACCTCCAATTCCTGGGCTCAAGCGAGTCTCCTGCCTCTGCCTCCCAAGTAGCTGGGACTACAGGCGCCCGGCCATTTTTTGGTTGCAGCCTTCATTGTTGTTTGGCGGGCCTGGGCTGGATTCCAACCCGCCAGCTTAGCTCAGGTGTAGGTGGCTGGCACCTTAGCTGGTTGAGCCACAGGCGCTGAGCCTAAGGGTTAGTATTAATTCTTAAACAGCACAGTTCACTAGTGGAGCACTCTGAATCTGGACTTTTCTTTGTAGAAAAGTTTTTTGATTACTGTTTTAAAAGCTTTAACTGTCTATTCAGATTTTGATTCTTTTATTTTTTTTGAGACAGAGCCTCAAGCTGTCACCCTGGAGAGAGTGCTGTGGCATCACAGCTCACAGCAACCTCCAGTTCCTGGGCTCAAGTGAGTCTCTTGCCTCTGCCTCCCAAGTAGATGGGACTACAGGCGGGCGCCCCAATGCCTGGCCATTTTTTGGTTGCAGCCACCATTGTTGTTTGGCGGGCAGGGCTGGATTCGAACCTGCCAGCTCAGGTGTATGTGGCTGGCGCCTTAACCCGTTGACCACAGGTGCCAAGCCTTGATTCTTTTTGATTCCATTTTGATAATTTTGATTCAGTTTTGGAATATTTCTGTTTCATCTAGATTGTCCGGTTTGTTGATAGGCAGTTGTTACAGGATTGCCCTTCTCTACCTTTTTTCCTGAGGTGGAGTCTTACTCTACTCTGTTATCCAGGCTAGAGTGAATATCCTGGCGTCAAACTGAGCTCACAGCAACCTCAGGCTCCTGGGCTCAAGAAATCCTCCTACCTCAGTCTCTCCATTAACTGGGACTATAGGTGCCCACCACAATATCTAGCTAATTTTTTTCTCTTTTTAGTAGAGACAGGTTTTGCTCTTGCTCAGGCTGGTCTTCTCCTGGTCTAACTCCTTTGCTTAAGGGATTCTCTTACCTCGGTCTTCCAGAGTGCTAGGATTATAGGCGTGAACTACCATTCCTGGCTGATAGGAATCCCTTTTAATCATTTTTATTTCTATAATATTTATCTTACCTTCCTTTTTTGTTTTGTTTATTTCATTTTATTTTGTTTAAGAAGTGGCCTTATGGCTTAGAGCTTGTAGCTCAAGTGGCTAAGGTGCCAGCCACATAACACCAGAGCTGGTGGATTCAAGCCCAGCCTGGGCCTGTTAGACAACAATGACAACTACAACCAAAAAAAAAAAAAAAAAGCCAGGTATTGTGGTGGGCCGCTGTAGTCCCCGCTACTTGGGAGGAGGAGCAAGAGACTTGCTTAAGCCTAAGAGTTTGAGGTTGCTGTGAGCTGTGACACCACAACCTTCTACCAAGGAACATAGTGACTCTGTCTCAAAAAACAAACAAACAAAAAAAACAAGAAGTGGCCTTGCTATAATTGTCCCAGGTGGTCCTAAATTCCTGAGTTCAAGCATTCCTCCTGGTGTGGCTAGAAGTACAGGTGGATATCACCTGCACCCTGGTGGATCTTTCATTGTTGATTTTAGTAATGTGCATTTTCTCTTTTCTCTTAAAGTTTTTTTTTTTTTTGAGACAGAGCCTCAAGCTATCACCCTGGGTAGTATGCTGTGGCATCACAGCTCACACCAACCTTCAACTCCTGGGCTCAAGCGATTCTCCTGCTTCCGCCTCCCAAGTAATTGGGACTACAGGCGCCTGCCACAGTGCTCGGCTATGGTTGCAGCCGTCATTGTTGTTTGGCGGGCCCGAGCTGGATTCGAAACTGCCAGCTCAGGTGTGTGTGGCTGGCACCTTAGCGGCTTGAGCCACAGGCACCAAGTCAAAGTTTTTGAATTTTATCTTTTCAGAAATTCAACTTTTTTTTTTTTTTTTTTGACACAGAGTCTCACTTTATCACTCTTGGTAGAGTACTGTGGCATCACAGCTCACAGCAACCTCCAACTCCTGAGCCTAGGTGATTCTCTTGCCTCAGCCTCCCAAGTAGCTGGAACGACAGGCACCTGCCACAATGCCTGGTTACTTTTTTGTTGCAGTTTGGGCCCGATCCAGTCCGATCCTGCCACCCTCAGTATATGGGGCTAGTGCCCCACCCACTGAGCCACAGGCACCGCCTTTTATTTTATTTTTTTAAATTTTTATTTTACTGTTGATTCTCTTTATTTCCCCTCTAATCATTGTTTAGTTTCTTAAGTAGGAAAGGTCAACAGGTTATTTGTGTTTGTTTTTTTTTCTCTGTCACTTAAAAAAAAATTAAAAAAAATTTCAGATTAATATGAGGGTATAATTAGGTTACAATGTTTGCATTTGTTAGGTAAAGTTTCTGTTGTAGTTGTGTCCTGGACCCAGGAGGTATGCCATGTACCCTTACATTATGCCCATTAGGTAGTGAGCACACCAATCTCCCTCCCCCTCCAAGTTTTTCTTAAATGTTCATATTTACAGCACTACTTTTGCTGCACCCTGTAAGTTTTGGTATGTGTTGTGTTCCTATTTATTTGTAGTATTTTCTAATTCCCCTTGTGATTTCTTCTTTAATATACTGATGATGTAAGTGTGTGTTTTAATATTTTGAATTTCCTTCTCTTTGATTTATAGTTTTATTCCATTGTGGTTAGAGAACATACTGTGTATAATTTAAGTCCTTTTAAATTTTATTGATTGATTGAGACATAGTCTCACTCAGTTGCCTGGGTAGGGTGCCATAGGGTTGAGCTATTAGCAACCTCAAACTTATGGGCTTAAGTGATCCTCTTGTTTCACCCTACGAAGTAGCTGGGACAATAAGTGGCCACCACGTTCCCCGGGTAGTTGTTCTTTTTTTTTTGTAGAGACAGAGTCTTACTCTATCGCCCTCAGTAGAGTGCAATGGGGTCACAGCTCACAGCAACCTCCAGCTCTTGGGCTTAGACGATTCTCTTGCCTCCTGAGTAGCTGAGACTACAGGCGCCTGCCACAATGCCCGGCTATTTTTTGATGCAGTTTGGCCAGGGCCAGGTTTGAACTCACCACCCTTGGTATATGGGGCTGGCGCCCTACTCGCTGAGACACAAGCGTGCCCTTTTATTTTTTTTTTATTTGAGACAGAGTCTCACTATGTTGCCTGCAGTTGAGTGCCATGGCATCACAGCTTAGCAACCTCAAATTTTGGGCTTAAGCGATTCTCTTGCCTCAGCCTACCAAGTAGGTGGGACTACACGCACCCGCCGCAGCGCCCAGCTATTTTTTTGTTGCATTTTGTCATTATTGTTTAGATGGCCCGGGCTGGGTTTGAACCAGCCAGCCTTGGTGTATGTTGCTGGTGCCCTAACCACTGCTATGGGTGCCGAGCCTAGTTTTTCTGTTTTTTTTTTTTTTTTTTTTAGGAGACAGCGCCTCAAGCTGTCACCCTGGATAGAGTGCCATGGCATCATAGCTCACAGCAACCTCCAATTCCTTGTCTCAAGTGAATCTCTTGCCTCCACCTTCCAAGTAGCTGGGATTACAGGCACCCGCCACAACGCCCGGCCATTTTTTGGTTGCAGCTGTCATTGTTGCTTGGCGGCCCGGGCTGGATTCAAACACGCCAGCTCAGGTGTACGTGGCTGGCGCCTTAGCCCATTGAGCCACAGGCGCCGAGCCTGCCTGGCTATTTTTGTCGTTGTTTAGCTGGCCCGGGCTGGGTTCAAACCTGGCAGCCCCAGTGTATGTGGCTGGCACCTTAACCACTGAGCTATGGGTACCGCTGAGCCTGTTATACCTTGTTGAATTGACACTTTTATCATTGTAAAATAGCCTCTCTAATAAAAATTTTTACCTTTACGTTTATTTTGTTTGATATTAAGGCTGAAAGTATATCTTTTCTATTTTTTGTTGCTGCTTACATGATTTCTTTCTTAGTGTAATTGTGCTGCCATAACAAAATGCCTTAGACGGGGCAGTTTGTTAGGAACAGAAATGTGTTTATTATAATTCTGGAATCTGGGGTCTAAAAGATCAAGGCACTGGCATTGGTGTCTGTAGAGGCCATTGTTGCTTCCATGATGGTGCCTTGTTGTTTTGTCACTACAAGGAGGAAGGGACAGCTAAAGTTTTTTTCTTGGTAGAGATAGGATCTCTCTGTGTTAATCAGGTTGGTCTTCTGGCCTCCAGCGGTCTTCCAGCCTTGGACTTTCAAAGGGGTGGGATTATAGGCGCAAGCTGTCATGCCTGGCAGAAAGTTATTTTAAAGGAGATAATTGCACTATTACAAGTTTTTTCTTTTTCTTTCTTTTTTTTTTTTTCCTAGAGATAGAGTCTCACTTTATTGCCCTCGGTACAGTGCCGTGGCGTCACACAGCTCACAGCAACCTCCAACTCCTGGGCTTAGGCAGTTCTCTTGCCTCAGCCTCCCGAGTAGCTGGGACTACAGGCACCCGCCACAACGCCTGGCTATTTTTCTGTTTTGCAGTTTGGCTGAGGCCGGACTTGAACCCCCCACGCTTGGTATATGGGGCCGGTGCCCTACTCGATGAGCCACAGGCCCCGCCCAGTTTTTTCTTTTTTAATGTTTAGTTCAGGTGTAATATTTGGATGTGCTTGGGAGGAGATTAATATCCAAGGACTATCTAAGTCTGTGGTAACCTTTAATTAACATTACAATTGAAAGCAACTTAAGTTTTATTCTCTATTTCTGGGAACATACTTTAACCCCTTAGTAAAGTGCAGTATCGATCTGGTTTGGGTAAAATAGAGATAATGTTATTTTGTAAAGTTTCGAGGATTAAATACAATAACTCGTATTAGTTTTCTTGGGCTGCAGTTACTTATTACCATAGACTGGGTAGATCAAACAGCAGAAATTTATTGTCTTTCAGTTCTGGAGCCTAAAAGTCTGAGAACAAGTTGTTTAGCAGGCTTGGTTCCTTCTAAGACCTCTGAGTACAAATCTGTCACATGCCTCACTTCTAGTGTCTGACCTCAGGCATTCCTTGGGTTGTAGGCCATGTCTTTACATCCTCTTCCCTCTATATATGCTTGCCTTTGTGTCCACATTTTTCTTTTTCATAGGACACAATTGCACTGGATTAGGGCACACCCAACTGACCACAGCTTTATCACTTGCAACAACCCTATTTTCAAATAAGGTTACATTCACAATTACTAGGGAGTATATCTTTTGGGTGTTTTGAGGAGTGGGGCACACACAGGTTAACTCAATACTGTATATAAAAATCATAATACAGGCTCGGCACCTGTGGCTCAACGGGCTAAGGCGCCAGCCACGTACACCTGAGCTGGCGGGTTCGAATCCAGCCTGGGCCTGCCGAACAACAATGACAGCTGCAACCAAAAAATAGCCAGGTGTTGTGGCGGGCGCCTGTAGTCCAGCTACTTGGGAGGCGGAGGCAGGAGACTTGCTTGAGCCCAGGAATTGGAGGTTGCTGTGAGCTGTGATGCCATGGCACTCTATCCAGGGTGACAGCTTGAGGCTCTGTCTCAAAAAAAAAAAAAAAAAATCATAATACAGGCTCGGCACCTGTGGCTAAGGCGCCAGCCACATATACCTGAGTTGGCAGGTTCGAATCCAGCCTTGGCCCGCCAAACAACAATGAGGGCTGCAACCAAAGAATGACGAGGCATTGTGGCGGGCGCCTATGGTCCCAGCTGCTTGGGAGGCGGAGGCAAGAGACTCGCTTGAGCCCAGGAGGTGGAGATTGCTGTGAGCTGTGATGCCATGGCACTCTACCCAGGGTGACAGCTTGAGGCTCTGTCTGAAAAAAAAAAAAATGTTTTTTTTTTCTTTCTTTTTAATATTTATTTATTTATTTATTTACTTATTTATTTATTTTTTTGAGACAGAGCCTCAAGCTGTCACCCTGGATAGATTGCCGTGGCATCACAGCTTACAGCAACCTCCAATTCCTGGGGTCAAGCGAGTCTCCTGCCTCCGCCTCCCAAGTAGCTGGGACTACAGGTGCCCGTCACAACGCCCGGCCATTTTTTGGTTGTAGCCGTCATTGTTGTTTGGCAGGCCCGGGCTGGATTCGAACCTACCAGCTCAGGCGTACATGGCTGGTGCCTTAGCCCGTTGAGCCACAGGCGCCGAGCCAAAAAAAAAAAAAAAATTCTTAGCACAGTATATTATTTCTAACGGGACATGCAAAGTTAATGTATTAGGAAAAGCTATTCTGTCTCTGGAATGGAAAAACAAACGCCACATAATGCTCTGTATTAATTGGGAAGTACACTATGGGTACATAAGGCACAAGGAGATATAAAGGACATTGGAAACCAAGAAGATTAGAGAGAGTGCGGGGCAAAAACTATATGTAGAGCATGGTAATAGTGTTTTGGTGGTGGCTACGCTAAAAACTTGAACTTAATGTATCCACATAACAAAGACATTTATGCCCCTGTAATACTTGGAAATAGCAAAAATAAAAAGAAAACTTAATTCTTCCTATCCTGCCAGTCTAAGCTCAGGTGCTACTTCTTCACTCATGTATTTTCTGATATCTATCCCCAAATACTTGGAATCAGGAATTGTTGCTTTTTTTTGTTTCTTGTTGAACTTTGTATGTAAGTATTTATTAAAAAAAATTTTTTTTTTTTTTTTGAGACTAAATCTCACTTTGTTGCCCTTGGTAGTGTGCTGTGGTGTCATAGCTCAGAGCAACCTGAAACTCATGGGCTCAAGTAATTCTCTTGCGTCATCCTCCAGAGTAGCTGGGACTACAGATGCACGCCACAACACCCCGCTATGTTTTAGAGACAGGGTCTTGCTCTTGCTCAGGCTGGTCCTCAACCTGTGAGCTCAGGCAGTTCACTTCCTCCACCTCCCAGAGTGCTGAGATTATAGGTGTGAGTGACTTTGCCTGGCTGTAGTTATTAATTTTTTTGTGCAGTTGAATTTGGGGTTTAATAAAGATGTCTTGGGTAATCTCTCTTTGCAAGGTAAAAATTTTAAGCTGGTCTTAAGAATCTGTTAAAACCTTTTCCTGTTTCCTCTGTTTTCATATTTAGAGGCTTTTCTTTAGTCTGGAGTTCTTGTCAGTGTTTGAGTTTATGTAATAAGGCCTTAAAGCTGGACTTGGTGCCTCATGTCTGTGGTCCAAGTTACTTGAAAGGCTGAGGCAGGAGCATCCCGTAAGCCCAGGACTTGGAGATCAGCCTGGGTGACATAGTAAGACCTCGTCTGTCTGTCTGTCACTCAAGAGTCAGTTAGATTTAGACATTATTGTCCATAAATAATAGAATTAACAATATGTGTTTCTATATAGACATTTTCCCATTAGGTTTGCATGTTTTATTTTGTCATCATGATGAATCTATCAAAATAGTAGAAGAAAAATATTTTAGTTTTGTGCATATCTTCACCCATGCTACCGTCAGTTTAATGAAACTATTTGTTTCTCACCGGCTTTGTTCTTTTTTAATCATTATTACTGCTTCAGCATGTTTCTAAATGCATCCTATGTTGTATGTGTGGCTGTGTAATGCATTTTCAGTATCACACGACATCATCTGCGCTTAACATATCTTATAGAGCTGTCATACCATAATTCTTTTTTTTCGAGACAGAGCCTCAAGCTGTTACCCTGGATAGAGTGCTGTGGCGTCACAGCTCACAGCAACCTCTAATTCCTGGGCTCAAGCAAGTCTCTTGCCTCCGCCTCTTGCCTCTCTAGCTGGGACTACAGGCACCCGCCACAATGCCAGGCCATTTTTTGGTTGCAGCCGTCGTTGTTTGGCGGGCCCGGGCTGGATTCGAACCCTCCAGCTTAGGTGTACATGGCTGGCGCCTTAGCCTGTTGAGCCACAGGCCACATCGAGCCCCATAATTCTTTTTTAATAGGTTTCTGGGTGGATGTTAACTTTTGTCATAAATAATTGTTTTGAATATCTTTTTTATGGTTATTTTGTGTATTTGATTTTTTTTTGAGTTAAAATAATGGGAGTTGATAAGTAAATATTTATTGTGAATGTTCATAGTAAAGTAGCTGTTAACTTCCTAATTTTATGACTTACAACACTGGGTTGCAATAAGTGACTTTTTTTAAGGTGACGCAACTAGTAACAGAGACAGTAGAACTACTTTGTCTGGTTTTGTGTTTTTGATGACTTTCTTTTCCTGGGGACGATCATGTTCTTTCTTTTCTGTCTATTGCATATTTGTGTTTTATGGCTCTATTTCTGATAATACAGTGTAATCCTTTTGTTGTAGTTACAAGGGCAGAAGGTAAATACTGACCTTTCTTAGATCAATTATTGCTGAATTTGTCATAAAGTATACTGTAATCATGATGTTTTATTATTTCTGAATAATAGGGTAGTGGGTAAGAGTTTGGTGCAACTGCCTAAGTTTGAAACCTGGTTCTGGTTGATACAGGGGTAATAATACACTAGAATATATTCAAGAATCCTCTTGGGGCTCGGCACCTGTGGCTCAAAGAACTAAGGTGCCATCCACGTAAACCTGAGCTGGCAGTTCGAATCCAGCCCGGGCCCGCCAAACAACAATGATGGCTGCAACCAGAAATGGCCGGGCATTGTGGCAGGCGCCTGTAGTCCCAGCTACTTGGGAGGCGAAGGCAAGAGACTTGCCTGAGCCCAGGAATTGGAGGTTGCTGTGAGCTGTGATGTCACAGCACTCTACCCAGGGTGACAGCTTGAGGCTCTGTCTCAAAAAAAAAAAAAAAGAATCCTCTTGGCACATAGCAAACATCAAATGAATGTTAGTTTTTGTATTTAAAGTCATTTAGGACTTGAATAAATAAGCATGTTCCATAGTTAGTGATGATTGCCAAGTACATTTAAATAATCAAAAATCAAATTATATCAGAAATTAATGTGAACCTACTCAGATTGTAGTTTTCAATACAGACGAATAAAAGATTTGTTTTCCCCATCAAATCTTGCTGTATTAGTTTTAAAGTTTCAAAGTTAACTAGCTTTGAAATCATTTTCTTTCTGATAACTCACAGACTCACAACAGTTAAAAATGCCCCCCCTTTAGGGCATTTTGAAAGAAAATAATCTGTCAGCACTTTGGGAGGTAGAGGCAGGAGGATTGTTTGAGGTCAGGAGTTTGAGACTAGCCTGGGCAAATTAGCAAGACCATGTATCTACAGAAAAATAAAAAAAATACCTGGTGTGATAGTGCATGCCTATAATCTTAGCTGTTTGGGAAGCTGAGGTAGGAGGATTGTTTTAGCTCAGGAGTTCAAGGCTGCAGTGAGTTATGATCATGGGACTCCAGCCTGGGTGATAGAACAAGGCCTTGTTTCTAAAAATAAAATACAAACAAATATATGTAGGGAGAGAACAAAATAATAAGTAGTATGTAGTTCCTGTATCATTTCCATTCATATATTAAGTAGGTCTATATACTGAGGAACTAATCATAGTATTTTCAATGAGAGTTAACTTTTATGAGTGTTTAGAAGTATTCTGTGGAGTTTTCATTGAGATTTAACTTATGACTGAAACTGGAGTCTTAAAAGTTGAATGGTAACTTAGAAATCATTAAACTGAGCCCAGATCTTTGTTATCTTTGAGCTGGGGCATTATTCGTCTCGTATTTGAATTATTTCAATGAAATAATTATTCAGGGTACTCTTTATTGAACACTTAATCTGTTCTAAGTGGATACTGTTTTAGGCATTAAGGAGAGAAGTAAGTCTGGCAGAGGGGCTCACCAAGCCTTTTTGAAGACATGGTATTTAAATAAAATGATAATATTGTTTGTCCCCTTGGAGTAAGTGGAGGAAGTTGCTCTTAGGTCTAGTGTCCTAGATAATTCTTTTGGACACTCAGAAATATTTCAGCACATTTGCAATTCCTTTGTTGTACACTAGATGGGAATCTTAGGCATACATGTATTAAACACAAAATTATCTTTCTCTCAAGGTGGGAGATTTGTGCCATTTCTGGGGTATTAAAGGCATGGATGCTCATTTAGGTTTGAGATAGTGCTGGGTGTCCAGAATTCTAGGTCAGTTAGGCATATTGTTTTTTTTTTTTTTTTTTTGTAGAGACAGAGTCTCACTTTCTCTCCCTCTTTAGGGTGCCGTGGCGTCACACAGCTCACAGCCACCTCTAACTCCTGGGCTTAGGCAATTCTCTTGCCTCAGCTTCCCGAGTAGCTGGGACTACAGGCACCACAGTGCCTGGCTATTTTTCTGTTTTGCAGTTCAGCTGAGGCCCGGTTTAAACCCGCCACCTTTGGTATATGGGGCTGGCGCCCTACTCGATGAGCCACAGGTGCTGCCCAGGCATATTGTTTTTGGAGAAAGGATGAAACCAGGGCTTCTGCCATGGACAGTTGCCAAGAGCTCCATTCGTACATTCTATATGAATGGTGTGTGCCTTGGAGGTGCACCACTGTTCTGGATGCAGCTTTCCATGTTTTATCTAGGGGAAAATCCAGGTCAGTTCCACCGATACAACTAATAGAGTCTAGCCTATATATAGCTTTCAGGATTTTCTTTTTTTGGAGACAGACTCTCACTGTGTTGTCCTCAGTAGAGTACCAGGGCCTCACAGCTTACAGCAACCTCCAACTCTTGGCCTCAAGCGATTCTCTTGCCTAATCCTCCCAAATAGCTGGGACTACAGGCACCTGCCACAGTGCCCGGCTCTTTTTTTGTTGCAGTTGTCATTGTTGGTTAGCTGGCCGGGGCTGGGTTCGGGGCGGGTTCGAATCCACCACCTTTGGTGTTTGTGGCTGGTGCTGTGACCACTGTGTTACCGGTACCAAGCCAGCTTTCAGGATTTTTTTCATCGTCATTATTGTTAATTAACCAATAGAAATGTCTATGTTGGTTTGAAAAGAATGTACTATAATACCTGAAGAAGGTTCTGTAGTCTCTTGACATTGTTAAAAATTCTGTTTATAGGCTTGGCACCTGTAGCTCAGCAGCTCAGGCGCCAGCCACATAACATTGGAGCTGGTAGATTCGAATCCAGCCTGGCTTGCCAAACAACAATGACAACGGCAACCAAAAAATAGCCGGGCCTCATGGTGGCACCTGTATAGTCCCAGCTACTTGGGAGGCTGAGGCAAGAGAATCACTTGAGCCCAAGAGTTGGAAGTTGCTGTGAGCTGTGACAATACGGTACTCTACCCAGGGCTCACATAGTGAGACTCTTGTCTCAAAAAAAAATAAAATAAAAAATTCTATTTATATTTTTATATCCTCCACACCTGATGCTGTGATCTGCAGATTAAAGCAAACATTTTTCTTTGCAATTACATTCATTATTTTTAATTTTTCATAAAACAGTTTAATTTTATTATTAAAGTATGGATACACTAGTTTATAAGTCCATTACAAATTGAGAACTAGTACTAGATAAAAGGCTATGTTGTTAACAATTAAGCCAAAATAATTTACTTCTACTTACTTTGTAATTCTTAGTATGTTGGAATGCTTTCATCCTGAGTTTTTTAGTCATTGCTTTCTTAGAAGGCTAAAGGTGATAACCTTTTTTCAAAAAAATTTTATTCTTATTGATGTCCCATGTTTTGTCTATCTAAAGTGTCAACCCAAGAAAAAGTCTACACCCCTGAAGTATGAAGTTGGAGATCTCATCTGGGCAAAATTCAAGAGACGCCCGTGGTGGCCCTGCAGGATTTGTTCTGATCCGTTGATTAACACACATTCAAAAATGAAAGGTAATACCTCTAATAGATTATACATGATAAAATATAGTGTGGAATTATAAACTTGAGTTGTCTTTAGTGTAACCTAGTTTTTGTTGCCTTTAGTAATAAGCTACTTTTTGCTTTGAGCATTTTGTGAATGGATTGTTAAAACATATTTTATGTTTCCTGAGTTTTTAAATTTGTTTTACTCTGTGATTTAAAAATTCTCAGTTGATTTAGCTGTGGACACCAGGAAAGTGTCAGGTCATTTACCTGAAGTTTACATTTTCCAGGATTACTTTTTCGTACATTTACCTGTTTATACATTAATCATCAGGTTTGTATCATTTTTACAATTTAAAAGCTGAAACAATTATAGGGTGAGCACCTGTGGTTGAGTGAGTAGAGCACCAGCCCCATATACTGAGGGTGGCAGGTTCAAACCCAGCCCTGCCTGACCAAACTGCAGCAACAACAAAAAAAGCTAAAACAATTATAAACATTGTTTATAAGTCATTTTGAATTTTATAAACTTAATTTTCAGTATTTCCTTTAAACAATATAATTTGTTTCTTATTTGGTTGTTTTATTTGAATATGAGTATCTTGTCTTTAAATTGCTATAAAGAAGGGCCTGAAATATGGTCTTAAGCTCTCTTTTTTTCTTTTAAAATTGTTTGAGATTTTATTATAATTTTAATAAATTTATTATAGTATTTGACTAGCACATTTATGAGATTCAAAATATTCAAAATAAATATATAAATATCATAATCAACCTTTCTCCTTTGCTGTTGTCTGCCCCATTCTTTACCCCTCCTTTCAATAGGTAAATAATTGTTTTAATGTATCTTTTCAGTTTCTTTATGTAAATCTTGAGATAAATTGTATTGTCATCTCCTGCCCCTCCCTTTTATCATAAAAGAAGCATATGTATGTATTTTACAGCTTGTCTTTTGCACTTCTTGGAGATGTTTTTCACATTTTTCTTTAAGATGATTTTCTGAAATTTGGAATTGCTAGATTTCATTATATATATACATATGTGTGTGTGTGTGTGTGTGTGTGTGTGTATCTCCCCCCACCCCCAGGGATGACGGGCTCTATTACACTTATGAATAGAACACTGGTAGGGTGAGGTGGTTCACGCCTGTAATACCAGCACTTGGGAGGCCAAAGTGTGCAGATTGCCTGAGCTCACGAGTTTGGACCATCCTAAACGAGAGTGAGACCTTGTCTCTAAAAAATAGGGGGGCATTGTGGCAGGCGTCTGTAGTCTCAGCTACTTGGGAGGCTGGGGCAAGAGAATCCCCTTGAGCCCAAGAGTTTAAGGGTGCCGTGAGCTAAGACGCCATGAGCTAAGACTCTACCAGGGGTGACCAAGTGAGACTTAGTCACATACACACACACACACACAGACACACACACACACACACACACACACAAAAAAAATAGCAACAGTGGCTGTATATAAAAGGGAATGCATTTCAAATAGAAATATTTTGTATTACTGAGTTCTTTCTTAATATGGTAGCGTTCAGCAGTATGTGGTACTCTTTTATCCTTTGGTTTCCAGCGACAAACAATGCAGGAATAATGGCTCTGGTTTCAGGTCCTTTTGGATGACATTATTAGCAGAGACCTGATGCTGTAGCTAAATTTGGCAGTCCAGTACTTACACCAACTGCTCCAATGTATCCCTCATGTTCTAGAAACAATGCTTTCAGTTGATCTTTTGACGAATAATCAAGTATATTCTCCAGTAGTTTCATTGAGAGTATTGATGCATAAAACTCTTCCAACGAAGATAACTTTATTTTGTCATTAACAACACACATTTATACCACAGAACCAATGTTATTGATGTTGCTTCTTCTTATAAATTATATTCCCAAAACTACATGCGACAGCCCAACCTGGCAGTCCACATTTCATTATCTCCTTAAATATCTAAATATCTAGATCAGCTTGTCAGCTTGGGATGCCATTTCAAGAGCCTCTTGAAAGCTCTCACTGCCAGTCAATAAATTGCATAAACCCTGAAAGATACCCCCTCCAAGACTTGTACTAGTCACTCATTTGTTTATAGTTGTTTTTGGAATGGACAATATTTTCAATACCAACAGCAGGGAGGGATCATGTAGGTTAAAAGACATTTTTGACCTCAGTCAGTTTTCGAGACCTTAGGAAAATAATAGCACTCTCTCCATCCAAACTGAGAGAATCTCTATACAACAAACCCTTTAGAACAGCTGTTCTCACGGCTCGGCGCCTGTGGCTCAGCGGGCTAAGGCGCCAGCCACGTACACCTGAGCTGGCGGGTTCGAATCCAGCCCGGGCCCGCCAAACAACAATGACGGCTGCAACCAAGAAATGGTTGGGCATTGTGGCGGGCACCTGTAGTCCCAGCTATTTGGGAGGCGGAGGCAGGAGACTCGCTTGAGCCCAGGAATTGGAGGTTGCTGTGAGCTGTGATGCCACGGGACTCTATCCAGAGTGACAGCTTGAGGCTCTGTCTCAAAAAAAAAAAAGAACAGCTATTCTCAACCTGTGGGTCTTGATCCCTTTGTAACAATGAAAATATATCCTGCATATCAGATATTTACATTATGATTCATAACAGAAGTAAAATCACAGTTATGAAGTAGCAATGAAAATAATTTTGTGGTTTGGGGTCACTACAACATGAGGAACTGTATTAAAGGGTCATGGCATTAGGAAGGTTGAGAACTACTGCTTTAGAAGGCGGTCTTATTCATCCAGTTTATGCAAGTGGAGGTTTCCAATTATGTGAGTCTTTTTCAAACTTGTAATAAGCACCACCTCCTGTAGCATATAACACTGTAATGTTTACTGTTTGGCTGAAAGTCTGTAGGTCTTGGGTTGGAAGTCTGATATAGCTAATGTTCCCTCGTTGGCCAAGAAATACTAAATCATTTAGCTTAAGATGTACATTCTGAATGCCAGTGGATTCATATGCTATATTAGATGTCAAGTATTTCCAAGTACTTTTTAAGCATTCAACTTTTTGTTCTTCCCCTGCAGTGACGTGGAGGTGGTAGGACTGCCCTGAAGTGCTAGGGCACGGTGGCAATGCCTGGGGGCCCAAGGAATGACTTCTCTTCCCAGGGAGGAGTGCCCCAGGAGTGAGCTAGCTAAAGGAGGCCACAAGCCAAGGCCACTTTGGGCCTCCACTGCTACTCTAAACAAAAGGCCCCAATCCCTGAGCCACTGCAGCCTGAGCAGCTGCCGTGAGCATTTGCTACACCTGTTTTGAATATTGAATATCTAGGTGCTCTAAGACCTTTATGAATTTCCTGAAAATTTTTTTTTTTTTTTGAGACAGAGCCTCAAGCTGTCACCCTGGGTAGAGTGCCGTGGCATCCACAGCTCACAGCAACCTCCAATTCCTGGGCTCAAGCGAGTCTCTTGCCTCCGCCTCCCAAGTAGCTGGGACTATGGGCGCCTGGCCATTTTTTGGTTGCAGCCGTCATTGTTGTTTGGCATCCTGGGCTGGATTCGAACCCGCCAACTCAGGTGTATGTGGCTGGCGCCTTAGCCTGTTGAGCCACAGGCTCCAAGCCTACCTTGGAATTTTTTTGTGGTAGTGTTCTAGGGTAGTTTCCCTAGTAAAGTTATCCTTGACCTGAAACTTAAGAGGATGAAGTAGATGTTAACTGGGGAAAATAGGAACCATTTCTCAGAACAGAAAATGTATGTGTTCTTGCCATGGGAGGTCTACAACCCACAATGTAATGGTGGGTGGCACAATATGAAGCTAGAAAGTAGGTATGCACCGAATCATTAGTACCTTGTGTATTTCATTAAAAGTTTTGTATTTTTCGGGTGGCATCTGTGGCTCAAAGGAGTAGGGCGCCGGCCCCATATGCCGGAGGTGGTGGGTTCAAACCCAGCCCCGGCCAAAAAAAAATGGAAATAAAAAAGAATGTTAAAACAAAAAAAAAAAAAAAAAGTTTTGTATTTTTCCTATGGACAATGGGATATCATTAAAGGGTCAAGAGTAGTGGGTACTGTCATTTGCTCTGTGCTTTTTTTATTGCTTTTTTTGAGACAGTCGCACTATGTTACCCTTGGTAGAATGCCATAGCGTCACAACTCAGCAGCCTCAGACTCTTGGGCTTAAGTGATTCTTTTGCCTCAGCCTCCCAAGTAGTTGGAACTACAGGCGCCTGCCACAACACCCGGCTATTTTTTTGTTGTAAGTGTCATTGTTGTTTGACAGGCCCTGTGCTGGGTTTGAACCTGCCAGCCCTGGTGTATGTGGCTGGTGCCCTAGCAGCGGTTGAGCTCCAGGCACTGAGTTTTTTTAAGTTTAGTTTTAGTTTTTTATTTTACTGGCAAAACCTTTATTTGCAGGCCTTTTTGGTGAGACACTGAGTTTGGTCTGTACTTTTTAAAGTTCACTGTGCCTATAGTGTGGATTAGAGGAGGACTAATAAATAAGAAAAGATTGTTAAAAAAAAATCATTGCAGTAGTTAACAGTGTAATGGAAGATTCTGAATAGAAAATAAAGAATAATTTAGGAGATAATGTCTGTCTGACTTAGTAATGGATTGAATAGAATAATAGGGAGTGAGGATGAATGAATTCCTGGGATTTCTGGCTTCCAGGTTTGTGTATGACAGGATGGTTCCCATGATACTAGCTTCTGATATCAGTAGGTTTAGTAGTGTTGCCATTTACTGAAAGAACCCCTGAAATAGCTTATAACTCAGAAGTGGCATCTCCTTGTTTGTATTCATTGGAGCCATGGGCAAGCTATGGATGATGTGGTTTTGGGACAAAATATACCATAAGACAAAAGGTGGCTTTGAGGAAGTCATCATTTGAGGTCTATGTGGAGGAGACTGAGCTTGCAAAAAGAGAGGAATTGGACATGGAAGAGGAAAATCAGGAGAATGCGGTGTCTAATAACTAGAACACAATAGTATCCATACAAGGTACATCACAAGACCTTCCGTGAATTTCTGAAAGTGTGGATGGTATCAAACCCTATATATATATGCATGTTATGGTTTTTCCTATACATACATACCTATGATAAAGTTAAAATTTTTCTTTTTTTTTGTAGAGACAGAGTCTCACTTTATCGCCTCAATAGAGTGCCGTGGCTTCACACAGCTCACAGCAACCTTCAGCTCCTGGGCTTAGGCGATTCTCTTGCCTCAGCCTCCTGAGTAGCTGGGACCACAGGTGCCTGCCACAACACCAGGCTAAAAAAAAATTTTTTTTAAATTTTCTGCCCAAAATGATCTTCAGGAATATAAAGGTTGGTTTATAAGCTCGGCACAGTAAGAGATTAATAACAATTAACTTATAACAGAATTATAGTAATACAATGTAATAAGTCATTTGAATGTGGTCTCTATCTCAATAGCTCATTGTACTGTCCTGCATATAACTGAAACTCTGAACAGTGAAACCATGGATAAGGGCAGGGACTACTACTCTATTTTAAGAAGGAAGTTGTGGGCTTGGCGCTTGTAGCTCAGCAGCTAGGGCGCTGGCCACATACACCCAGGGCTGGCGGGTTGGAACCTGTCCTGGGCCTGCTCAATAACAATGACAACTACAATAAAAAAATAGCCAGGCGTTGTGGTGGGTGCCTGTAGTCCCAGCTAGTTGGGAGGCTGAGGCAAGAGAATCGCTTAAGCCCAAGAGTCTGAGGTTGCTGTGAGCTGTGGCAGCACTCTACTGAGGGTGACATAATGGGACTCTGTCTCTCAAAGAAAAAAAAAGACTGAGGGTGACATAGTGGGACTCTGTCTCCCAAAGAAAAAAAAAGAAGGAAGGTGTTGTGGTCAGTGTGATTGAGTGTTGCCTAATGATCAAGTAGTGTCCACTAGAGATAAGGAGGTATGTAAATCACTGATAGATAACTTTTTTTTGGTGGTTCAATTGTGGCAGAAGTTTGGCTGGACTGATGTGAAGAAATGGAGACAGGCAGAGAAGCAAATATGCTGCAGCTAGAGAGGTATCTAGGGTCTAGAAGGATATTTTAAAAGGAGAATTATGTAGTTATGAGAAGACTTCTGGAGGTAGGCTGAAACTGATGATGGAAGTAATACAGGATTAGATAGTAGGAATACAGGATCAAGATGGAATCATTTGTTAAGGGAGAAAGGAGAAGGTTAAATGGGATTCATACCACAGTCAGGATTTGGCCTCAGTGGGAGGAAGAGCACCCTTCTAGTGTTAATGTTAGGGGTGGGAGTGGATGATAGTAGGTTTGATGTGGGATACTTAAAAATTCTTATCTTTCCTGTTTCTCTGAGTCAAGAATGTGATCACATCACAGACCAAATGCTCTGCCAGCAGGAAGATAATAGCATTTAAAAAAATTTTTTTTTAGGCTTGGTTGTTAGGTCACCAGCTATGTATCCCGGAGCTGGTGGGTTTGAACCTGACCTGGGCTTGCTAAACAAACTAACAATAACAACAACAAAAAATAGCTGGGCCTTGTGCAGAGGTGCCTGTAGTTCCAGATACTTGGGAGGCTGGGGCAGTGGGATTGTTTGAGCCCAAGAGCTTGAGGTTGTTGTGAGCTATGATGTTACAGCACTCTACAAAGGGTGACAAAGTGAGACTCTGTCTCAAAAACAACTTTTTTTTAATTCAAGGGAGATTCCTCAAGGGTAAATTTTTTTTTTTTTGGAGGGGAGTGGGGGTGGGAGGGTGGATAATGTCTTACTCTCTCTCGCCCTCGGTAGAAGTGCTATAGTATCATAGTTCACAGCAACTTCAAACTTGGGCTGAAGCAATTGCCTTGCCTCTCAGCCTCCTGAGTAGCTGGGACTACAGGTGCCTGTCACAACACCCAGCTATTTTTAGTAGAGAGAGAGAGTCTAACTTGCTCAGGCTGGTCTGGAACTCCTGAGCTGAGGCAATCCACCCGCCTTGGCTGCTATGCCCAGCCTATCTTTCTTACTATACTTGGACCTTTGTTGAAGAATTCACTATGTACATTATTATGTTAACAGTGTAAGTAGGTGAGCCATGTACATGTAGGTGGTGCTATGGGGCTGTGTCCTGTTAAACCCATCCTAAGTCAAAAATGCATTGAATACCCTTATGTTAGACCCATCATAAAGTTGAAAAATCATAACTTGGAGACCATTTGTAAGGTTTACTTTATTTTTTGAGACAGTTTTACTATGTCGCCTCTTGGTAGAGTGCCTTGGCGTCCCAGCTTAGGGCAAATTCAGTCTCTTGGGCGTAAGTGATTCTCTTGCCTCAGCCTTCTAAGTAGCTGGGACCCCAGGCGCCCATCACAGTGCCTGGCTATTTGTCTGTCGCAGTTGTCGTTGTTGTTTAGCTGGCCCAGGCTGGGTTTGAGCCAGCCTGGGTCGGGTTCAAGCCCACTAGCCTGGGTGTATGTGGCCAGCGCCTTACCCACTGAGCTGCGGGCACCGGCCTGTAAGGCTTACTTTACCTTTGCTACCTTTTGTTTTTGTGATGTAATCTTAGTATATTTGTATGTATGTGTGTGTGAGAGAGAGATTGAGAACGGGAAGATTTTTAATATTCTGTGTACTAATTAAAAGTGTACTAGTTTTGTTTTATCTTTCACATGATTCCATATATCTGATGATTTTTCATTTTCATCATCTTGAGGAAATCTCACTCTAGAATTTTATGTACTCTAGTCCATACTGGTTACTTTCTGTGCCTGGGGAACAATCATCATCTTTGAGGAATCCCTTAATTTCTGTCTTGTGTTCTTTTTTTTTTTTGGCTGGGGCTGGGTTTGAACCCACCACCTCCAGCATATGGGACCGGTGCCCTACTCCATTGAGCCACAGGCGCCGCCCTCTGTCTTGTGTTAGCTCGGTCCTTTTCCTTTTTTTTTTTTTGAGAAACAGAGTTACCCTGGGTAGAGTACTGTGGCATGACAGCTCACAGCAACCTACAAGTTGGGTTTAAGTTTAAGATCTTCGGCTCGGCGCCTGTGGCTCAACGGGCTAAGGCGCCAGCCACATACACCTGAGCTGGAGGGTTTGAATCCAGCCCGGGCCCACCAAACAACAATGACGGCTGCAACCAAAAAATGGCCGGGCATTGTGGCAGGCGCCTGTAGTCCCAGCTACTTGGGAGGCAGAAGCAGGAGACTCGCTTGCTGTGAGCTGTGATGCCACGGCACTCTATCCAGGGTGACAGCTTGAGGCTCTGTCTCAAAAAAAAAAAAAAAGTTTAAGATCTTCTTGCCTCGGTTTTTGTTTGTTTTTCTTACTTTTATTTTATTTATTTATTTATTTATTTAGTTAGTTAGTTAGTTAGTTATTTATTTTAGAGACAAGAGTCTCACCTTGTCGCCCTCAGTAGAGTGGCTGTGGCGTCACAGCTCATAGCAACCTCCAAATCCAGGGCTTAGGCGATTCTCTTGCCTCAGCCTCTTTTTTTTTTTTTTTTTTTTTTTTTTATTGTTGGGGATTAAGTGGGGGTACAAGAAACCATGTTACACTGGTTGCATTTGTTCGGTAAAGTCCTGCTTACAATCGTGTTTTGCCCCCAAAAGGTGTGCTCAGCCTCTGTTTTTTTGTTGCAGTTCAGCCGGGGCCGGGTTTGAACCCAACACCCTAAGTATGTGGGGCCGGCTCCCTGCTTGATGAGCCTCAGCGCCGCCTATTTTTCCTACTTTTAGTGGAGACAGGATATCGCTTTTGTTCAGGCTGGTCTTGAACTCATGAACTCATACTGTCCACTCGCCTTGGCCTCCCAGAGTGCCAGGATTACCATCATGAGCCACTGCACCAGGCCAGATTCTCTTTCTCATTTGTTTTGGTTAATCATTTATTTCAAGGGTCTGAGCAAATTCTTCAATCATTTCCTGGCAAAGGGCGTATGGGAAGTAAATTTCCTAAGATCTTGCATTATCTGAACATACATTTATTTCTTTCCATATGTTTGATAAGGGGGGAGGAAGAGGCTGTGATTCCTAGTGGTTTGGAGTGTTGAAGGAAATTTACATATCCAAGCTACTCTACAGCTTTCTACTAATACTCTGTATTAAGTTAGTTATTATAATACTTATTCATCTGCTTTGAAGCTTCCAAAAGGTAGCATATCTCCACAGCTATGTAATGTACTCTCAGCTGTCCTCTCTTGTTCTCTTTTTCATATGATCTTATGTCTTTAAAATTTCTTTTCCATGGCTCGGCACAAATGGCTCAACGGGCTAAGGCGCCAGCCACGTACACCTGAGCTGGTGGGTTCGAATCCAGCCCGGGCCCGCCAAACAGTATTGACGGCTGCAACCAAAAAATGGCCGGGCATTGTGGCGGGCGCCTGTAGTCCCAGCTACTTGGGAGGCGGTGGCAGGAGACTCGCTTGAGCCTAGGAGTTGGAGGTTGCTGTGAGCTGTGATGCCACAGCATTCTACCCAGGGTGACAGCTTGGGGCTCTGTCTCAAAAAAAAAAAAAAAAAATTTCTTTTCCATAATTGTAGTGTCAGTTAGGAAAAGGTGAATTTAGTTGTATTTATTTGGTTTTTCATCTTTACCTGAAAATGTTCTACCTTCATTTTGAACACATTTTTAATCAATCTTGTTTTAGACTTTCCTATACTTCTACTTCCAGAATACCTAATGAACAGCAATCTGAGGGTAAGTCAGGTTGTTTGTCATCATTCACGCCCTTGGATTTAATTGTTACAATCATCTGTCTTTCAGGCTTTCCAAATTTTTATTATTTATTTTCCTATACTTTGTGCTTGTTCCTTTCAAAAAGTGCTTTAGAAGCGGGGGTCAGTACTGGACACCTGTAGTCCCAGCTATTCAGGAGACTGAGGGTGGAGAGAATTGCTTGATTCTGTGAGTTTGGGCAATACTAAATGCTAGTGTTTAGTCTATATGTTTTTTTACTTTCTATGATTTCCACTTTAACATTGTTTAATAACAGTTTTGCTTTTTGTTTTTTGTGACAGAATCTCAGCTGGTCACCCTTGGTAGAGTGCTTTGGCGTCACAGCTCACAGCAACCTCAAACTCTTGGGCTCAAGCGATTCTCTTGCCTCAGCCTTCCGAGTAGCTGGGGCTATAGACGCCTGCCACAATGCCCGACTATTTTTTGAGATGAAGTTTCGCTCTGGCTCAGGCTGTTCTTGAACCCATGAGCTCAGGCAATCCACTCACCTCAGCCTCCCAAGTGCTAGGATTACAGGTGTGAGCAAGTTTTTTAATGGATTCATCTGGACCTGGTTTATTAGGGGAATTAATTAGTATAGCTACTTATAGGACTGAAAGGAACATTTGAGTAAACTGTCCTAAAAGCCCACCCTGCATAGGATTCTTCATTTCCTGTGGCAGCTGTAACCTACGCTTGATAACTGTGCTGGCACAAGTCACTGACTTTCTCTACTTTCCTATATACCACTGTTTTTGAACTTGGTGAAATCTTGCACTCTCTCTTTTTATTCCCCTAACATTGCTCTAAGCATAGGGTCATTTTTGATCTGGTAATCCAGTATATACTACTTTTTAATTTTCTGGATATTTGGTATAGGTAAATAGTCCCTTTTTTTTTCTCCTTTATTGGATTCTCTTCTGCCTTATCTTTAAATGATGGGGAAAAATTTTTTAAATTGACCTTTTTTTCTGTGACTTAGCTCAGACTGCCACAATAAAGTTCCATTGTTACCTAAGTAACAATGTCCTTTCTCACAGTTCTGAGGCTGGAAGTCCAACGTTAGGGTGCCAGCTGATTTGATTCCCTAATGAGTGCTCTTTTCTTAGCTTGTAGACCTTCTTGCTGTATCCTCACATGAAGAGAGAGATTGAAACCTTCTGCCTCTGAGCACTCTGGTCCCTTTTGTTCTCATTGGGGGGGGGGAGATGGGGACCCACCTTTAAGAACCTAATTACCCAAAAGGACCCACCTCTAAACACCTTAACATTGTGAGTTAGGACTTTAGCATAATAAACTTTGTAAGACACAGCATGATGAATTTTATTTGGGCCATAATAGCTTTCTTCTGTCCTTCTTGAAGGATAGTCTTTTTTTTTTTTTTTAACAGTCTCAGTCTGCCACCCTGGCTAGTGGCAGTGGCATCATTATAGCTTAATGTAACCTCCAGTTCCTGAGCTCAAGTGATCCTCCTGCCCCAGCCTCCAAAATACCTGGGACTACAGGCACATTCCACCACACCTGGTTAACTTTTCTATTTTTAGTAGAGTCAGTCTCACTTTTGCTCCAGCTAGTCTTGAACTTCTGGCCTTAAGTGAGCCTTCCACCTTAGCCTCCCAGAGTTCTAGTATTACTGCTCCTGTTGGAAAAACAGAGTTATTAACCCAGAGTTTTAAATTGTCATCAGTAAACTGAATTTATATCTATAATGCTAGTGTTTTCCAAAGCTTGAGATCTATATGCCCAACTCCGTACTTGAAGGTTTTCACCAAGACATTAATTCTAAAATGTATTCATTATCCTGAGAAAGTAACCTCATACTCTTTAGCTACCCACTTCTTCATTTTCCTATACTCATATGTCCTATCTTGAAGCAGCCACTAATCTCTCTTTTTTTCTTTTTTGGCCTGGGCTGGGTTTGAACCTGATACCTCCGGTATATGGGGCTGGTGCCCTACTCCTTTGAGCCACAGGCGCCACCCTCTATTTCTTATCTGTATAGATCTAGGCATTTCATATATAGATGATCCTTCAGCTTAGAACTTTGAGAGTTTAAAATGTTGCAAAAGTGATATGCATTTTGTAGAAACTGCACTTTGAGTACCCATATAAACTTTTTCACTTTTAGTGTAGGATTCAGTGAATAATTTGAGGTATGGAACACTTTATTATGAAATAGGTTTTGTATTTAACCCAGCCTACCTTATATGGGCTACACTAGCCTAACGGTAGACAAAATCATCTTTGAACGTAATACACTAGAGTGTTGCTTGTTTACATGCTTGACTGAGAGCTGTGGACCACTCCCCAGCACCACAAAAGAGTAATGAGAGTGCAAAGTATTAGATTATACTGATTGCATTTGTTTGATAAAGTCCCTCTTATAATTGTGTCCCACCCCTAAGAGGTGTGCCATACACCCTGATCGTCCATCCCCTGCCCTCTTCCTCTCTCCCTACTTGCTCATCCCCCTGCCGCTTGTATTACCTCATATACTGCCTTCTGCCTTCGTATTAGAATAGAGTACATTGGATTCTTGCCGTTCTTTTTTCTTTTCTTTTTTTTTTTTTTTTTTTTTTTTGAGACAGAACCTCAAGCTGTTGCTCTGGGTAGTGCTGTGGCATCACAGCTCACAGCAGCCTCCAACTCTTGGGCTTGAGCGATTCTCTCGCTTCAGCCTCCCCCAAGTAGCTGGGACTACAGACGCCTGCCACAATGCTTGGGTATTTTTGGTTGTAGTTATCATTGTTGTTTGGCAGGCCCGGACTGGATTCGAACCTGCTAGCTCTGATGTATATGGCTGGCACCTTAGCTACTTGAGCTACAGGTGCTGAGCCGTGCTTCTCCACTCTTGTGATGCTTTACTAAGAAGAATGTGTTTTATTTTCTTTTTTTTCTTTTTTGAGACACAGCCTTAAGCTGTCACCCTGGATAGGGTGCTGTGGCATCACAGCTCACAGCAACCTCCAATTCTTGGGCTCAAGCGAGTCTCCTGCCTCTGCCTCTCAAGTAGCTGGGACTACAGGCGCCCGCCACAACGCCCAGCCATTTTTGGTTGCAGCCGTCATTGTTGTTTGGTGGGGCCCAGGCTGGATTCGAACCCACCAGCTCAGGTGTACGTGGCTGGCGCCTTAGCTCGTTGAGCCACAGGTGCCGAGCCGCTCATACTAATTCTTAAAAGCTTGCTTCTTGAGAATTGGGACTCCAAGCAAGGTTGAGGTTTCCTAGAGCAATGGGGTTCATTCCTGACATCCAAGGGAAAGAATCAGCCCGTTTGTTCTGCATCTTAGGTCTAGACTCTTTCGTCGCTGGAGAAGAGGCTCTTCCCAGAAAGCAGGATTCCTTTTAACTTGCTGCTTCCCTGGAGCCTGTGGACCACCTGGGAATGCCCATTCTCTGCCCCCTACGGTCATGTACAGGGTGGCAGTGGAGCCCACACACCTGCCCGCCCTTCACAGCCCTTCCAGCCTCCCTTAGCAGACACGACAACTGGCCCTGGGCTGGGTCCTGGCCACACTTCTAATCACAGACCTACACGGATGAGCCCACCACCGTACAAGGGGAGCTGCAGCCAGGTGACAGAGGCGGGCAAGCTACCAGCTCACTCTTTCCTCCTACTTAAAATGCCAGCAGCTCACCATTACATTTGATAGGACATTGGATTCAAAGAAAAAAAAGAGGATAAGTGGGACTAATTATGGGGACACAAAGAGAAGAGGAACAGGGAAGAGAAATGAAGCAAAAGAGAGACTCAAAAGATGAGAAAGACTCAGATGATGAAAAAGAATATGGGAGATAAAGGTGTAAAAAGGCAGATGATGAATTTCACGGAAAAAACAGCTGGGCTCCATTGGGTCTCAGCTTCCTAAATTGCAGTCAGCAAAGAGAATAAAACAGGCCAGTTCCATGCAGGTGCCTTGCCTTCCACGCCGTGTTTCTAGGAGAGAATCTCAGGGAACCGTGAGCCTCTAGAGGTCAGTGGCGAACTACCTTGTAACACAAATGTAATTCAACGGGTTTGTTTTTATGAAAAATAGAAACCATCCCAACTGTCCACACGGAGCGTGTCGAGTACACTGGCAAACCTGGAGCCTCGCAGCCTCAGACTCACCCCGTCCTCTTCTCAGCCACAGGCTCCCGTGCGGGGCACATCAAGAATGGCCCTCGGATTTCCAGCCGACGGGCACCCAGATGCAGTCTGCTTCTCATTTCTCTTTTCTTGCCTTTTCACGGCAGCTTCTGTCACCTTCCTGCTCTCCTGTGCCCCAGGAGGCTATCAGCGACAGTGTGGCACAGAGACAGACGAGTGGGAGGGACCAGGAATGGCCGTCGAGCCAGGCATTTAGAACTTACAGAGCCACAAACGACAGCACCCGATGTTTTAAAAACAAAAGGGCAACAGAACCTGTCTGCTAGCAGGAAGTTTGGGAGAGCTGGACGCTGCTCCCAGCCAGATGCCTTGCGTGGAGTTGGGGGGTCTCCGAGGCTTTTGTTGCTGGAACGTGGCAGCCCCTTGTGCCACCTCCATACACAGCTCCAAAGGTGTGCTGTGCTCCCAGAGGACAGTCTGAGTGACGCCTCCTGGGGGCAAGCAACATGGGGCTGCAGAGACCTGCTCTATAAGAGGTTCTAAAGATCGGGTGGTGCCTGTTGCTCAAGAAGTAGGGCTCTGACCCCATATATCTGAGGTGGTGGGTTCAAACCCGGCCCCAGCCAAAAACTGCAAAAAAAAAAAAAAAAAAAAAAAGATGGGGAGGCACCAAGGCCAAGAGTGACCTCACCTGTCCAAGGCCACACCATCAGTGACAGTGGTGGGACCAGTCGAGGGCAGCAGCCCATGGATCTCTGGTGCTGTCCCCCTTTCTCTGCGGGCTGCCACGCAGTCTGTTCCTTGGTGCTGTGGGTGGGTGGTGTTACCCCCCCACCTCGGGGAACCAAGAAATGGCAACGTCTCCGTCACCTCCGTGATTAAGTCCTGCAATCCCTGTCTGCTCCCATTAGCCTGCTCCTTCCCATCTTTTATCTCACTGAACATTTCCTGTGAGAGTCTGCCAAAGCCCCACTTTGTGTCAGTTGCTTTGATTTGCTTTTAAGAAAAGCACAATTTATGGAAATCAAACTGGTTTTGACCCAGGAGCCATAACAAAAGTTTCCATTCCTGAGTGAACATAAATCACCGGTGCTGTCACTCGCAGTGGTGGAGACACAGAGGGGGACACAGGCGTCAGCTCTGAGACGCAGCCTGCAGTTGTTACCCCGGTCGGAGCCACCCACAGTGCTGAAACTGGGGTGCTTGGGGCCCTCTCTAGGGGAAGTTTCGCTGCCCCTACGCCCAGTCAGCACTGTGGGTCCTAACGCTCCCTGGCCGAGGTGCCCATGACAGAGCTAAGAGGATCAGCCTGAGGTTTTCAGTTAACCCGTAATCCTTGCCAGGGGCGTCAAAGTGGCGACCTCTTGGCCAAAACTACGCTTGTGGGCTTTCTTTGTTCTATGGCTAAAGGAGCACCTCCTGGTGTCTCTTCAAAAGAGCCACAGCCCAGGGTGCTGCCTGGGAGTGCTCCTTATGTGGTGAGTGCCATTAGCTTCAATGGCCCGACCCCAGAGCAGAGCAAGTGCCTCCTGGGCAGGGTCACTTTTAAAGCCTGCTTCTCCCGGCTTGTCCGTATCATCCCTGATCCCCATATGACTGAGGTACTGGCTCACAGTGGCTGCCCTGGCCCCTGGGCACAGAACCTCCCGCATCCTTCCTGCAGAACGCTGCCGTTATTAACGGGCAAGCAGCCTTGGCAGAGTTAAAAATGTACTGAAAGTCATTTTCTTTCCTTTTTTTTTTTTGAGACAGAGTCTCATTTTGTCCCCATAGTGTCATAGCTCACAGCAACCTCAAACTCTTAGGCTCAAGCTATTCTCTTGCTTTGGCTTCCCAAGTAGCTGGGATTATAGGCTGCCATAATGCCCGGCTATTTTTTAGAGATGGGGTCTCACTTTTGCTCAGGCTGGTCTTGAACCCCTGAGCTCAGGCAATCCACCTACCTCAGCCTCCCAGAGTGCAAAGATTATGGGCTTATAAATGTCATCACATAATGATTAAGAAAGTGCAGCGAAGGCTATGTTAACCAGTTTGTTGTAAGTATTTCAAATTGTATATAAAACCAGCACATTATACCCTATAAATGCATTAATGTACACAGCTATGATTTAATAATAAAAAAAATGCCACTTAAAAAAAAGGAAAGAAAGAAAGAAAGTCATTTTTCCGGGGAATATTTCACTCACCTTTTTTCCTCAAAATTACTCTTACTTTTTTACAGACAGAAATCACAGTCTCCCATTGCAAACAAGGTTCGGGGAGGTTTTTCTCTGAGGATTTCTATCTAACAAATATCCATCCAGAGCCCGTGGCAGGGCCATGCGATGTGCAAGGCCCTGAAGTCTGTGAGATGATGGGAAGTTCTGGCCTAGAAAACGGAGGAGAGACGTTTGTTTAGCATCTTCTTAGCACCGGTTACTTGCTTTGATTTTCTTTTAAGAAAAGCAAAATTTATGGAAATGCCGGGCCCTACGCATACATTCACCCATTGAACCCTCAACCTACTGCCCTTATTGGGTAGGTAATGCCAGTTTCACAGTGGACGGACAACAGTGCAGCCTAGGAAGGTGAACTGACTCATCCAAGGTCAGAGTTGCTACAAATCCATTTATTAGTGCATCGATCCAGCACAAGGATCCATGAAGGTGCTTCATATGTGCCCAGCACGTGGAGCATGACCATGTGAAGAACTAGCTACAGCCTTGCCCTCACCACGCTTATAGTTTAGTTGTTAAGATAAATAAGCAGACAATTGCAGAGGAAGTGTTTTTGTTTTTGAGACGGGGTCTCGCTGTGTTGCCCAGGCTGGAGTACAGTGGTATAATCACAGCTTATTGCAGCCCCAAACTCCTGGACTCAAGTGATCCTCCCACCTACCGAGGAGCTGAGACTACAGGCACCCACCATGGCACCAACTAATTTTTTTTTTAGAGATGAGGTCTTGCTATGTTGCCCGGGCTGGTCATGAAGCTGTAGAGTTTTGTAAGTGCCATGTCAGGCTGATGAATGGACAGAGGGTGAGGGCAGGGCAGGGGAGGGAAGGTCGGCTTGGTGGTCAATAGGGGGGGACTGATCCAAGCGCTCACACTCTTTCCATGGAGAGAGAGAACGAGAAAGGGAGGGGGAGAGAGAGAGGCACAATGAGAAGAGCTGCTCTTCAGGGCTGTCCATTCCCTCGTCGTCACCCTCTGGTGTCTGGCATCTGCCTCTCCCCTGTCTCTGGGAGGCAAAATGGAGAGCATGGTTCATGGGAAACATGGTGGTTCTGTTTATAACTCCATAGCAGACCTCCAGCTTTTCTCAAGGAAAACTCTCATCCTGCCACCACCGCCAGCTTTCCGCCCTGCGTTCCCTGTCTGTAAGGCCCTCTCCATCCTCCCAAATCAGAGAGGTTGGAAGTATCCTCCACCCTGCGCCTCTCTTCCCCACACCTGCGTCCAGTGATGCAGATTCAACTTCAGAATCCCATCCTTCCCTTGCTTCTCATACCCCTGCCTTAGACAGGACCTCTTCATCCTCCTTGGGGCCAGGACAACCGAGTCCCAAATGATCTCCAGCACCACCACCACCCCCCACTCCACACTGCCACTAGCGCTGTCTTCCAGAGAAGCAAATTAGATCATACCGTTTCCAATGACTTTTTATTGGAGAGTAAAACTGAATTTTCTTCCATAGTATATATGGTTCTTCAGTCTAGCTTCATCTTGTCCTTCCACTGTCTGCCCCAGCCACACAGAACCTCTTACTAGAACTAAATGCATCTCCCTGCTCTTAAACACACTTCACCCTCTGAGCCTGGGGTGAGAACATCACCTGCTTCTCAACCAGGGAAACTCCTATGCATCCCACAAAACCCCACTCAAATATTATCCTTTCTGTAAATGAATTCCTTTGTTTCTCCAGAAAGTCTAAATCATGCCCTCCTCTGTTTTTGTACCTTTATAAGTCCTCCAGCCCTGCATTTTAACTTTTATTTTAGTGCTTGCCATAACATATAGAAATCATCCTAACATACAAATCTTCTGTCTGCACTCTAGATCCTCGAGTATTATATTTCTGTCTAACACCTAACCACAGGTTCTGCTACATACTAAGTGCTCAATGACTGTTTACCCTGTGTTTCAGGATTTCCTGCCAGTTCTTTTGTCTGTGTACATTGCCAGAGGCCTTGGGACCCTGAAATCTGCTCTACAGTTAAGCAACAGGAAGCAGAGAAACCCAGCAGAGATGGGACCCTGGGGCTCTCTTCTTTATCCTTGGTCATAATTGTCCAACTTCAAAATAAATTCTCTAACACCCTTAGTCATCAGGCTTATCATACTATCAAAGAGCTTTTGAAGTTTTCAGTTTAAGTGATAAAAAATAGCTCTTGAAGAAGCAGCAGCTCCCCCTGCAGGGTATGAGGAGCAGTCAAGCCACAGCCACCCAGGAGGACAGCCAAGTACTGGAGGGACTCGGATCACCCGGTCCGCTGCTGAGTGGCACCCTGCACTACTCAACAGCAAGAATATTCTCGTTGGACAGAATATTGAGATATAGGCCAGGCACGGTGGCTCACACCTCTAATCCCAGCCCTTTGGGAGGCAATACAGGTAGGCGGATTGCTTGAGGTCGGGAGCTTGAGACCAGCCTGAGCAAGAACGAGACCCTGTGTCTACTAAAAAAAAAAAAAAAAATATATATATATATATATATATATATATATATTAGTACTAGTGGGCTTTGTGGCTGTGGTGTCTATTCTCCCAGCTACTCTGGAAGCTGAGGCAGGAGGATGGCTTGAGCCCAGGAGTTTGAGGTTGCTGTGAGCTATGATGTCACAGCTCTCTATCCAGGGTGACAGAGTGCGACTCTGTCTCAAAGAAAAGAATATGGAGATACATGTCAATGGACTGACTAATGTCAGGCTGGTCTGGAGGAAGACCTGGTAATACTAAGATTGTCATTTGTGGCATTAAAAAGGTGCATTTTTAGATTTTAACAACAGCACCTCACACCTGAAGTATTGGGACGAGTGTCTGATGAGAACAATGAAAATAATGAAGAAAGAAAAACAGATGTTTAGAACTCAGATCTAGATCTTCTGCCCTTGAAGTACCTAAGGCAGAGAAAAACACATGTCTGAATTCCTTCTCTACCCATCTGGACAGAAACAAAAATCAGATGAGAGGGGGATGAAGCAGAAGTTTCGAAAAATCCAAATGAGGAAAATTGGAAATGCAGGAAATTCCATCCGAAGTCAGCTAGAGACTTAGGGACCTGTTCTGCTTAAGTCAATTTAACAAATTAAATATGCTGTTCACAAAATTGGGGCAAGCTTCCTAGTGAATTGCATAAATCTGTATAAAATGGGCTTTCTTTTCTTTTTTTGTTTAGAGACAGAGTCTCACTTTATTGCCCTCGGTAGAGTGCTGTGGCATCACACAGCTCATAGCAACCTCCAACTCCTGGGTTTAGGCGTTTCTCTTGCCTCAGCCCCCGAGTAGCTGGGACTACAGGCGCCCGCCATAATGCCTATTATTTTTTTCTTTTTTTTGCAGTTTTGGCTAGGGCCAGGCTTGAACCTGCCACCCCTGGTATATGGGGCTGGCACCCTACTCCTTGAGCCACAGGCGCCGCCCAGGCCTGGCTATTTTGTGTTGCCGTTTGGCTGAGGCTGGGTTCAAACCCGCCACCCTCGGTCTATGGGGCTGGCGTCCCTACTCACTGAGCCACAGGCCCTGCCCAAAATGGGCTTTCTATGGTTGTCCCCATCATCAAAACAAAAAGAGATTGTTATAAATCCCATTATTTTCCTAATAAAATAACCCTAACTTCAAACAGCTCCTTTTTCATTTAAAGAAAGAGTAATTTCCCAAATGACATTTAGTCAGAACAGGTGCTATGATGTTCAGAGCTTTCAACTATTGGGACTTTCACGTGTGGATTCCATCTGACGTCAGCTAGAGACTTAGGGACCTGTTCTGCTTCAGTTAATTTAACAAAGTAAATATGCTCTTCCTACCTGCCTCACTATCTGAAGCACCATTTAACGCTTCTCAGGGTATTTTATAACTCATTAGTTTTTGGCATTCTCCACGACATATGGCCAAAATGATTCATTCTTTCTTTGAGCACAATTAGCTGTGAAAACAGATCTTAGGACTGATCCCCCTCCCCCCTCCAAGGATTATTGAAGGTAGGAAGTGCAGGTGATTATCGGGTTTGCCTTTGATACAGACATCCTGCTCTGCCTCTGGCCCTTTGAACTAACTTTGATATGCAATAATTAAGAGGGATTCCACCCTGGAGGAGAAGCCGCATGGCCCTGCCCCTTCTCTCCTTCTACTGAGCCCTTGTTTTGAACTATTGATCAAACAGATTTGCAGGGATTTGTTGAAGCCTGTGTGGGGTAAGGAGGAAGGAAAGGGGGAGGGAAGAGCCGGGGGAGGGGGCGCATCAGGCTATAAGTGGTTTCAGAGGAAAGCTGCTGGTCAGACCTGATGCTGCCCACCTCGCGCAGCTTACTCAGATGAGGATTTGCTTCTTTCAGAAAAAGCCAGTTACGTGCCCGGCGTGGCGGGGTCCCTGCTTTGGGCTGAGAGCAGCCCCGTGTCGGGAACGCAGCACCCTGAGACCCTTGGCCTGGAGACTGAAGGATGGTGGTGGCGGTCCTGCTGGGGCTCGGCTGGTTCTGCTCTCCCCTGGGCGCCCTGGTCCTAGACTTCAACGGCATCAGGAGCTCTGCCGTTGCTGTGCACGGGACTCGCAAGGTGAGGCTGCCTGGGAGGGGACCGATGACCACTGATGGAGCTGCATTTAGAGTTAAGGAGGTCATTCGAATTGATGTGTGAGGTATCTTATCCAGCAGGGAATTGATGTAGGAATTGGGAAGACATTCCGGCAGAACTCAGCTGCCTTAGCCTTAGCATATGAAATACTCAAAGTGGCCGTTCAGGTCATTTAGCTATAAATTCACCTATGATGTTTAGAAGGTTCTACCTCAGGCCAGGTCTTTCGTATGTAGTAGCTCATTCTATCTTCCTTACAAGATTAGGTGGCACCCCTCCTAATTCCAGATGAGGAAAAAAAGACTCAGAGATGCTGAGAACTGAACCAAGGCCACACAGCCAGTAAACATGGGTGTTAGAATTTAAACAAAGGGTCACTGTCACTGTCTCACTTCCCAGAATTGTTTTAAGAATCATTTTATCTGCTTGTGTGTTACTATATATGCAGGATGTTAAATTGTGCATGAACTTTATGGACACCCTGTATTATATATTACACATACCATGAGTAATATATGTGTGTGTCTAAATGAAAAAGCATCAACTGTATATGAGAAAAATTGATCTTTGGTATCTTTTTCTCTGTGTGAACAAGGAATGATTAAAACTCAAAGGATAGGCTTGTTGTCTGCAGCACAGTGGTTAAGGCACCAGCCACATACACTGAAGTTGGTGGGTTTGAACCCAGCCCGGGACTGCTAAACAACAACGACAACTGCAACCAAAAAATAGCCAGGCATTGTGGTGGGCACCTGTGGTCCCAGCTACTTGGGAGGCTGAGGCAGGAGAATCACTTGAGCCCAAGAGTTAGAGGTTGCTGTGAGCTGTGACACCACCGCACTCTACCGAGGATGACAAAGTGAGACTCTGTCTCAAAAAAATAAACCCCCCAAAACCCCATCAACTCAAAGGACAGCCCTCACTTTACCACAATGCAATATGTTAATGTAAGAAAAGTGTACTTGTGCCTCATGAATATATATAAATAAAAAGTAAATGGGAAAAAAATCCATAAATAAAAATCCAAGGACAGATCACTTGGGAAGGGCTCCTTAAGCTACATGGAGGCAGTGGTTGATGCAATTCACTATATTAGAAATCAAGTAGAAATGCCACAGACATCGTATTATATCTAATTAAACTGCCACACGGCTTCTAGAGTTAACATGTTGAAAATCTCATAATCATCGCATTACAAAAACATTTCTTTCCTGTTTTCACAGAGCACGAGAAAATTAAATGCAGAGTTAAAAGTAAGACAATTTTCAAACACAAACAACCTTTGCAGCAGCTAGGTGATTTGGCATCCCCTTTGTGGGAGGAAACCAATTACATTGAAAAATTATGGTGCTGCCTAGAGTTTGTCAAAGTGCCACTCTGATTTGGCTTCTTCCACCTCCCACCTTGCATGAAAATTTATCTTACATCTTATTGGATTCCCTAGCCTCTGACAACAGTTTTCCTTCATAGGGGTCACAGTGCTTGTCTGACAAAGACTGCAGTACTGGAAAATTCTGCCTCAAACCCCAAGAAGAGAAGCCGCTGTGTGCCCCCTGTCGTGGGTTCCGAAGGAGGTGCCAGCGGGATGCCATGTGCTGTCCGGGAGCGCTCTGTGTGAATGGTGAGTGGCCCTGAGCCCCCGCAAGGCTGCGCTGCTACAACCAAGGGGTTTTTAAACTGAAGGCAGCACCTACGTTTCCCAAATTGGAATATTCCAAGAGAGGTGCTCTCTAATGGCTTCCAGTAATGCATGCTGAAACAACTTTATGCAGCTGCTTTTTTTTTTTTTTTTTTTTTTTTGCAGTTTTTGGCTGGGTTTGAACCCACCACCTCCAGCATATGGGGCTGGCGCCCTATTCCTTTGAGCCACAGGCACTGCCCAGCTGCTTTTTCTTTATGAAGCAAATTATTTCCAGGCAATAACTCTTGCCAGTGACTTGAAGATAATGATCTTAAAGGAAAGGTTCAAGTTATAATCGTTCAAATTCTTCTGTTTGCACTTGGATTCCATTAATTCCTTAACTACTGTCTTAGCCATATGTGAGCATGTAAATATTTAGTGCATGTCCCAGAAATCCAGAAAGTTATACATAGATTAAAAGGCCATGAAGGCTATGTTAAATAGTTCAATGAAAATATTTCAGATTGTATATAAAATCAGCACATTATGCCCCATGATTGCACCAATGTACACAATTATGATTTAATAAAAATTCAAAAAAAATTAAAAAAAATAAAGTTATACATATAAGCTGAAGGCAAAGGTGATGCCAAATTAAGTAACAGCGATAATCACTGTGTCCGTGGTTCCAGTTCTTAATTCATTACTCTGGTTACATCTGGTTGTGCTTCAGATGTCTGTACCAAGATGGAAGGTGCCAGCCCAGGACTGGAGAGCGAGACTGAGGACCACGATCACACACACACACAAGGGACAACTGACCACACAGTTCAGGAGAACAAACCCCGGAGGAAGCCTGACATTAAGAAATCCCAAGGAAGTAAGGGTAAGGGCAGCATTCTGGATGCATGAGGCCTAGCTCTGTAAGACCCTCTTACTGGGCAGCGGCAGGGCCTTTCTCAGGGACATTCAAAGCCCTTGTCCCAGCGGCGGTCCCCCCATGGGCCGCTTCTCCCGTCTATCACTAAAGCCCATCTTAACCTTCTTACAGGAGAAGAGGGAGAAAGCTGTCTTAGAACTTTCGACTGTGGCCCTGGACTTTGCTGTGCTCGTCATTTTTGGACTAAAATTTGTAAGCCGGTCCTCTTGGAGGGACAAGTGTGCTCCAGGAGAGGCCACAAAGACGCTGCCCACGCTCCAGAAATCTTCCAGCGCTGCGACTGTGGCCCTGGACTGCTCTGTCGAAGCCAAGTGCCTGGTCACAGACAACAGGCTCGGTTAAGAGTGTGCCAAAAAATATAAAAGGGTAAATATTTTGGAATAAAGAATCCTCATTGTATTAAAGGAGAATTCAACATTAATTTTAAAATACTTCCATGCAGGTAGCTCTTAAAATCAAATCTTATAGCAACAGAAATAGGCTGAAACTAGAGACTTGTAAGATGCTGCCTTATGATGAATGGAAACTTGCTTTTGCTTTTTGTCTGTTTTTCCACAAAACTGATATATATGATTCTATTACAAAAAAAATTTAATTCTGACCTAGTGACATAATTAGTGGAAATAAATCTTTTTTAAAAAGTGAAATTGTATATATTTAAAGTATACATGTAGGAAACTGATTACTATAGTCAAACTGACAAATATCTCCACCTCCAAATAAATCTTTAATTTCTGGTAAAGGGCTGGCTGGTACCTGACAGTATTGTAAAGGGAAAAAGTGATGGTATCTTTAGTTAAAAGTAAATTAATTCTTATATTTTTCCAGGGAAAATTATCATAGCAAGTGCTGTATTTTCCCTTAAATATCCTGCTTTATTTCTTAGAAGGGAAATAATATTTCACTATAATATAATTTGGCTAACAAAGAAGATCCAAAAGGTAGTATCTTATGTTTATGCAGTCACAAAGCATTTGTACATACTTTTTTTTGAGACAGAGTCTCACTGTGTTGCCCTCGGTAGAGTGCCGTGGCGTCACAGCTCACAGCAACCTCAAACTCTTGGGCTTAAGCGATTCTCTTGCCTCAGCCTCCCGAGTAGCTGGGATGACAGGCGCCCCCTACACCACCCAGCTATTTTTTTGTTGTAGTTGTCATTGTTGTTTGGTAGGCCCGGGCTGGGTTAGAACCCACCAGCTCCAGTGTATGTGGCTGGTGCCCTAGTCGCTGAGCTATGGGCGCCAAGCCCATACTTGGTTTTCAATAGCTTAGTGCCATTTGATAACTTTTTATACTTGATGCTTTATTTTTATAATCTTTCAAGGAATATTTTTAGTTATGTATTTTGACCATTTTTACCTGTAAGTTAGCTTGGAAGAAAACTCAGGCAAAAAAATTAAATTTTTGTTTGTTTGACATTTAAATAAAAGACCATATTTTGTGCATGTTACAGCTGTATTTGCTTAGGACAGCTCTTTCTAATAGAGTATAACCAAGTGCTACAGATTTCAGTTAAGCATACACCTGTTCTTCTATTTGTTATAAATATATATTACAAAATCAAACAGGACCCATCAAAAAAATTAAATTTCTCAGCTCGGCACCTATAGTTCAGTGGTTAGGGCACCAGCCACATACACCAGAGCTGGTAGGTTGGAACAGGCTTGGACCTGCTAAACAATGACAACTACAACAACAACAAAAATAGCCAGGCATTGTGGCAAGTGCCTATAGTCCCAGCTAATTGGGAGGCTAAGGCAAGAGAACTGCTTAAGCCCAAGAGTTTGAGGTTGCTGTGAGCTGTGACACTACAGTACTCTACTGAGGGTGACATAGTGAGACTCCGTCTCAAAAAAAAAATTTCTGAAGGTCTCTAGTTTCACGTTGCAGAGGGCATACCTTAAATGACTAATTTGTAATCAGTAAATAGGAGGAAAGTTAGGAGGGTGATGTGGTTTATAGTACAGAGCAGAATAAAGTTTCCCACTGTAGATCGACCATCCTCTCCTCTCTCTGTTCTCTCTACTAAACCCTCAGCAAAGTGTGATCATGAATGCAATATGTAAATTTAAACTAAACACATGCTAAGAAAATAAGAACATCATCCAGTAACACAGTACAAGAGGTTTTATTGACTACGGTGGAAGTTAAAGCATGAAGAAGAAACAATCATTTAAAAACACCAAAGACCCTTACATAGCAAAGGTTAGGAAATAAATTAAGATTTCTAGTGGGCAGTGTGGGAGGGTGGCAGCCTTATTCGCTTCGATCCTTAGGCTCTCGGTATTTCCACTGGATGTACTCAAAGATGTCTCTCTCGCTATCCACAGGCAGGGGCTCTCCAGCAACTCCTGTAAGTACAGAAAGAAAAGAAACTTATTTTAAGAACCAGTCTGGAATTTAGTTAGAGTTCAGGATGAGAGTTGAGTGGGACTCACCTGCAGAAGAGAATGATAGCCGAGTCACCTCACTCTCACGTGAGTGCGTGCTTGAGCTTTGTCACGTACGTTACCAGTGCTACAAAAGGAACCTCGGCATCCCAACCAGGGACATGAAAGGGGCCTGAATTTATGATTTTCCTTTCTATTGGATCTCTGTTGTAGCCAACATGTATTACATAAAATACTCTAGTTCCTTCGCAGCTCAAAATGCAGTGCTTAGACCAGCAGCACTGGCATTACCTGAAGGCTTACTAGAAGAAATGCAGAATCCTGAGCCCACAGAATTGGAATCTGAATTTAATGAGGTCCCCTAAGTGTTCTGCACATGCACCAAAATATGAGCAGCACTGCCCCTTCTACCAGGATGAAAGCCTTATTTTATACTTTTAGGGAAAAATGACAAAACCGTAGAATATGTTGTGATCCATATTAAACAATCCTTGTTGTTTAAACTTAAAACACATGCAGCCAAAGCTGTCTAGTTTTGCACGGCACTAACAGCAATGATACCTGATTTCTTCAGAAGTCTCAGAGATACATTTCTAAAAAACCTTTTATGGCCTTTAGTTGAGGGCCTGGGAACACCTTATAGATTAAAGCCCTTCTTGTTGCCTGGGGGACTAACAATACAAAGAAACTACAGTAACAGGCACAGTGACTAGACAGCTTAGGAAGGAAATGTGCTAAGCCAAAATATCTTTGAACGTAACTTTCCGTCCAGATGACAGGGATTATCTCGGTGCAGACGTGAGTACTCACCAGTGACCCCCAGAGGACGGATGGTGTACTCGTTGATTGTGAAGCCCTTTTCTAGGGCATGGGCTCTCATGTTCTTATTGAAAATATCACTTCCAGTAAAATAGAGAACACCACAGTAATACTGATCTTTGGGTATCAACCT
>CAUYRH010072756.1:0-29409 GCA_963574655.1 Perodicticus potto
ATTGTAAATTGACCTGCAAGAAACAGTCTAGTTTTTGTTTTTAAAAATCGCTATTACAAATAGCTGAGAGAGAGCTCAGTGAGAGCTCTATTAGTGAGAGCCTATTTACATCTAACTGTGGTCAATAATATTAATTCCATAGGTAAAAGTGGTTAGAAGGCCCAAGCAATAAAAACAGAATGACTATTCTGGAAAACAAACCTTTTGTTTGCTGGGAATAGCCTGCTGGAAAATTTGAAGGTATATTGGAGCTGGCTTTACCAGCTCATCACAGCCAATTGTAAATTCTCATTAATTTTGTAAGCCAAGGCTATTATTAAAAACTTTCAAAATGCAAACCTATAATTAAATAAATTATGTTAAAATAAAAAATGAATCTCAAAACATTGTTTCCTAATTGATTTATTGTATTTCCCTATTACCTATGCTCTTGGGGTCATTCACATCTGCCATGTCACATAGTGGAAATAGCGGGTAATGGTGTGTTACCGCACGTCTCCTCCTGACTCCCTGTCGGGAGCTTGAACCAGTCATAGTGACAGTGCTCACCCCATGGAAATCACTAAATGCTAGTCATTGGGGATTGAATTATTGATTTGTTGATAGTACAAACTTGAGAAAATGATGAAAAAAATGTTAACCATATAGGATGTGTATTACCTTGTCAATAGCCCAAAAATGGAGGAAATGGTCTTGCAGTATTTGTAAACTATTATTTGATTCAGTGAACAAGTTGCTCACACACCACTGACAAATGAGTGCATTCTGATACATATTTATTATATCACTTTCATCCTATTCAGTATTTATTATTAATAAATTACGTGCTATACTCCCTTTATACTGGTAAACTTTATCATAAACTTTTGTACATCGAAATAAGCACACTTTCGTTCCCAGAGAAGCCATCATTATGCTTTTCCCAGCATGCCAGTTAGGGTGTGTAGGAAACCACAAGGCTGGGGATACATTTGACTGATTCCACAGCAGTACAGCTGACAGTTACCTTGAGGTGTAGGGGAGCAGAACTTTTCATGCCATCGAGCTAACTGGCAGCCAGATTCTGCCTTCTTTTCTTAACTTCATTTTGTTAGTATAGTATCTCCTTGTTTCTAAAAATTGATGTAGTAAGTTACAGGGTGTTGGCCCCCCTTTTAGGCTCCATCTGTGAGTACTGTTTTGGTGAAGAAGTGCATTGGCACAACATACTGAAACATTCTTTTTCCGTCAGCCTTCTGAGCCATCATTCAGGTAACCCTTGTCTTTGATGGATACCGTTTATCTGTGTGAAGACACATATTTGGGCAAAACTTAATAATAACAACTTTTTTTTTGTTTTGTTCATTTTTCTTAATCTCTTTCTATTACAAGAATTTTTGTCTGATTTGTTTTCCTAGGTGATTTTCCAAAGTCTACATTCAGTTTTCTTATATCCCTGCTTCATCTAATCTGTGACAACATGGTTCAAAACAGCAAAAAGAAAGACCAAAGGCAGCACATTGGGAGTCATCACACTATGACTCTGCAGCGTTAAGGAACGGCTTTCCCGTGAATTTCCACCACTTTATTCTTCTTATATCTGTGTTGGGCAGAGTGTCATGGTGGGATGGAAAGAGAAGCTTTATAGTAGGGCATAGGAAAATTACTTTTTTTTTCTCTCTCCCACCCCTGTTTTTTTTAACTTGGGTCAAAAAGTGTTAATGGAGAGGGATTACTATGTAGAGGACATTCTCCCTAGAAAGACTGCTGTCTTCACTGTGGGAAATACTTGACTCTCTGCCTACTGTGTCCTAAACTGTAAAATGAAGAGCTATTTTTGAATGGTTATATCCTGCCCTTGGGGGATAGCCCCGTTCTCACATAATATTCTTGAACACTCTGACAGTGATAGGCATTGAAAAAATATTCTCAGGGATGATTTCCTTTTAAGGTTTGGTTTCAGCATTTGAGTATTTGTGAATATCTAGGTGATTGTTTGCATAGCAGGCCTTGGAATTAGTGTTCCAGGTCCTTCTTTGGTTCAAACTAGACATCTCCACAGCCTCTCTAAACTAGAAATGACTTTCTACATGTTTGAATGTCATGAAACCCATTGAAGTAGGGTGCAAGGTACACATGTCCCAATTTGAACTTTGTATGATCTTGTTCTGCTAGAATAAAGAGATGGGGATATTAGGTGATATTGACAGGTAGGCACTTAAAATATTCTTTTTGAATAAGTGAATACAGGGTGACACTAAAATATCACTTATAAAATTATAAATTATATTGAATGTGAAAAATTTTAGTGTCATGCTATTGCCCATCCATCTAGGTCATGCCCTTTTTGTTGGTTTGTTTATTGCCAAGTGTGTGTATGTATATGTGTGTACGGGTGTTTTACCACAAATTCAAAAAGATGTGAACACATATTACAAAGACATTTATAATTTTACTGAGCAATCACATTTCTAGAAATTTGGCCTATAGATATATTTGTGCACATTAATATGAAGTTTTAAAAGAATATATAGGACATCATTGGTTGTAGCATAAGAAAGAAGAAAAATGCCGGGCATGGTGGCCCCTACATGTAATCCCAGCACTTTGGGAGGTGGGAGAATTGCTGGAGGCCTGGAGTTTGAGATGAGACTGCCAACATAGTGATGCCCTGTTTCTATAAAAATAGTAACAGATTAAATGAATAAATAAATAGTTTAGGTGTGATGCCACATGCCTATAGTCCTAGCTACTTGGGAAGCTGAGGCAGGAGGATGACTTCAACCCAGGAAATCAAGGTTCTGGTGAGCTGTGATCTGCTCACTGCATTCCAGCCTGGGCCACAGAAAGAGACTCTGTCTCAAAAAAAGAAGGAAAAACAATTGTGGCAATAAGACACAGAAGACACAGACTAAATAAATGACAATAAATCCATGAATATAATACTTTCCATTTGTGAGGGAATAGAAGGGGAAAGAGTAACATTACATTTACAGAAATACTGAAATGAAAATATTCCCACAGGTGTGTGTTATGAAGGGGGAAAATGTTGCACAACATGTTTAGATGCTGACTTTTGTGTTACAAAAAAAGAAGGAAGACTTTTTAAGTGAAAATCAACTTTTTAAAAATAGATTGTTTCGACACAAAGTCCAAGGCAGAAATGACTCTTTAATTTATCTTAAAGGGTAGTTCAAAAGAAAATACACACTATTAAATTTATGGATCCCAAGTGGATAATTTGACTGAATTCCAGTTCCAAACAATGCAATAGTGAAACATTGGGAACAAAACTAGAAAAATGATAAATAAATTATGGTATGTCTACATAATACAGTGCAATTCATTAAGATAAAATTTACAGCACTGAAAATGCTTTCTTAAATATATAATTCATGTCAGTCAGTAAAGAGAAAAATAGGCCAAGAATTGGCTAATGAATTTGTATTATTAATACTTCTGTTAAAAGATAGCAGAAAATACACAAAAAGGCTAACAGTGAGAATCAGTGGATTGGAATTATAGGATATTTTGTTTTCTTAAGTGAATTCTTCTTTATTTTCTGAAATTTCTGTGCTGATTTCATATTGCTGGAAGAGTTGGAAAAATAAGCGTTATTTAAAAAGGTGATTGAAATCTTTCTGGGAGATGGTAATTGAAGAAAATAACTCAAACTTGGGGCCTTTGTTAGTTGGGAAGAGAGGAATATAATTCATTCTTGGCATGAAAGGTGACTCATTCTCCCCCTCCTTTTCCTTCTTTTCTTTCCTAGGTCAAACAATTTGAGTCTCAACAGTTAGCTCAGTAGCTGAGTAGACAAGTAGTTGGCTTGTCAGTAATAATGGTAGGTAAAATATTCATGATTATTATTCCACAAAAATCATGTTGTTTTAGTAATATTTTATAATGTGCTTTAAAAAATATAATAAAAATATTGACTTTGATTCTATTAATATTTATTATTCAAGGATGTGTTAAATCTTCCAGGATATAAAATATTTTGGATTCCTGCAAGGCTGAAGTTGGTTGTTTTAGGCAAGAAGACTAATATACCTGGGGGTCAGTTGTTCAAAATTGTTAAGAAAAATATCTGTTATGAAATAAAATAATTTAGTGGCACAGAGAAGAAAGGAATGATTGTTCAGCTCTATCATAAATCTTTATTCAAATCCCTGCTTAAATGGTCATTTCTATTTATCTGAATATATTGCTATCAAGTCTACCAAGTTCATCTCAAATACATCTTTTTCTTTTGTATTTGTATGATCTATATTTTAACTTCTGTAATAGTCTTAAATGTCCATCTCAAATTAAGCTTATCTTTGTTTCCTATTTTTCACTTCACACACAACTAACAAGCAACCAGACACGAACAGTCAGCTTTTCATACTACACCCGTCTTCCCATCTGGTCATTTATGTTTCTGTTACGTATCACATTTCAAATCATTCCACCACCATCTTTTGGCTAAATTACTTATCCTCACTGGTTCCCCGAATTCTAGAGTAAACTTTTCTATATGAGAATCTGATCATGTTACTCTCCTGCTTTCTTATGCCGTATGCTAATTCTTTCAGAAAAACCTAAATTCTTCAAAGTTTTTTACAAAAGCTCCACAATCCAAAGCTATGATCATATACATAGTGATTGATACACAGTAATCATTCATATCACAGTCACACACACATTATTTGTGTGGACCCTGATCTTTCCCTTATAAAACACTCTTTTCATTTAGATAAGTTCTTCACGTTTTTCTTGCCTGGAAAGACTATAAGCTCTGTGAGGACAGTGGCGCTGTTCATTCAGTAAGTTATCCTTGGTTGTTGGTTTGGAGTAAGCATTCAACATACAGCTTTTGAATGAGTGAATTAATATGGCTGGCACAGAGCTCTTTTCCTAATCAACCCTTTTGGAGGTTCATCAGGTCTTCTAAATCTGCCTGCCACCAGTTTTGGAAAATTTTTGTCCATTATCTCTTGAAATCCATGATCTTCTGCTCAATAATCTTCTTTTTCTTGTGATTCCAGCAAAATAAATGAAAAAATAATTAGATCACATTATATTTTTATTTTGTTTTGCTCTTTTTGGTTCTCTGTGCATTTCAGTTTGGATTTTTTTTTTTTGAGCTCTCTATTTCTACATTTTGCCGTGTCCAACCTACTTATTCATTTCAAATAATATCTCTTTCAGTTCATTGGATTTTAGAAAGATCTCAACTTTGTGTTAATTCTCATCTTTTCTTCCATCATAACCATTTTCCCTGTAGTTTCTTTAACAAGTTTATGAGTGATGTATTATTTTTACTGACTTCAGTTTATGAATCATCTATAGGTTTTTTCTCTCTCTGTTGTTTTAATAATTTTCAATCAATTAATTAAGGTTATAAAGCATGTCTCATAATTTTTGTTTGTATACGAGACATTTTAAATGATAAACATTAGAGACTCTAGCAGCTGTTTTTCTAAAGAAATGTGATTTTTGGAGGAAGCTAGGGGGACAGATACAGTAGCAGATTATGTTGGTCTTTAAAGGGTTGATTTTAGGCTTTTTGAGAAAATATCTAATTTAGTATAGACCCTAGAATTAGGAGGTGTTTCTTCTGGGTTTTTTTTTTTTAAATTTCAGATTAATATGAGGATATAAAGAATTAGGTTACATTGTTTGTGTTTCTTAGGTAAAGTTCAAGTCGTAGTTGAGCCCTTCACCCAGGGGGTGTGCTGAAAACCCTTAGTTTGTTAGGTGAGAGCTTACTAATTACCCACCCTCCACCCTTTCCCTCTCTCCTCTTTCCCCTTTTGAATTTAATTGTGTTTTTCTCTCTCATGTGGGCATGTAATTGTTTATCAATTGGTTTCATGTTAGTATTAGTATTGAGTACATTGGGTACTTGCCTTTCCATTCTTGTGATAGTTCACTGAGAAGAATGTGCTTCAACTCCATCCAGATTAATACAAAAGATGTAAAGTCTCCATCTTTTTTATGGCTGAACAGTACTCCGTGGGGTACAGGTATCACAGCTTCTAATCCATTCATGTGTTGATGGGCATTTGGTTAGCTTCCATGTCTTAGTGATTATGAATTGAGTTGCAGTGAACATTCCAATGCAAATATCCTTATGGTAAAATGATTTTTTTCCCCTCTGATTCGGTGCCTAGTAATGGGATTGCAGGATCAAATGCAAGGTCTACTTTTAGCTTTTTGAGGTCTTTTGGGGTTTGAATGACAATATAAATCTTTACCAAACTCCTCTAAATTACTGGGACTTGAATTCTGAACCTTATCTCCCCAGCATCAGGCAGCCATTGAAATCTTTGCTAAGTTCTTTGGCTTCCCGGGTGTTGCTTTCTTCTGGAATGCATGTGTGGTTTTCAGCTCAGCTAATGCGTGATAGGAATTTCTGTGCATATTTTGAGTTTGAGGCTATCCCCCTTTGTAATTTCCATTTCTTTGGCTTTCTCTTCAATTTGTAGGCACTATTTCGGCCGCAAACTATTATTTCTTTTATCTACTTCCTAAGAACCTCTTTCTGCTTTCTCTCTATTACCTGTATGGTGGTATCAAACTGAAAAGTGCTGTCGGAGGAAGAGCCAGATAAATGTGGAGCTCACCTGTTGTGTTGGTCTTCTTTTTAGAGTAGGAAATTCTAAATGTATGGTTTCTTTGGATGGTTTCCCATGTAGTTAAATCACTTTTGCTTTATGTTATTACATATTAGTTTCCTAGGGTCACCACAACAAAGTACAAAAACCAAGGTGACTTAAAACAACAAATTTAGTGTTTCACATTTTTAGAGGCTAGAAGTCCAAAACCAAGGTGTCAGCAAAGCCATGCTCTCACTGTGGTTCTGTGCCAGTGTCCTCTCTTGCCATATGCATTTAGTGTTTGCCAACAATACATAGATTTCCTTGGCTTGAAGGTACGTCATGCCAGTCACATGTGTCTTCCCCCACACGTCTTCACATCATCTCCCCTCTGTGTGTGTCTGTTTCTATGCCCAAATCCCATCATTCTATGAGCATACCCATCATCACAATGGATTAAGGGCTGCCCTGATGCGCCCATGTTAATTTGGGTATCCTTGGAAAGAACACCATTTGTATGATGTTCAAGAACAGGGAAAATAATTGATTATGATGGAAGACACAATAGTGGTTACCCAGAGGAGTCTGAGTGAAAATTTATGGGGCGAGAAAATATTTAGTAGTGGTTACTTAGTTGGAGTACACGTACACAAATCATTCCGTGCAGGACTAACACACTTTATACACCCTACTGTATGTAAGGAAGTAAGAGTCCCTTGGTTTCTCAGAGGTCCTCTTCCAGAATAAAAGCTATCTTCAGGGCTCAATTAGCCCTGAACCTCCAGGCCTCTGTCCTCATTCGCATCCTGGCCTTGAAAATTTTGACTATTGAGTTAGATTTCTAGGGCTTCAGGCACATTTCTCTTTTCAAAAAAGAGTTCAGCATTTTTAGGTCATCAGCAAGATAGTCACTGGGTTTGCCATGATGAGCACTAGACCACTATTCACTTGGAATCCCTATCACCAGAGAGAACCTCAGTAGATAGTAAAATTTGATCTACTATGTCTAATCTTGGAATCTGCTTGTTGATTTTGAAAAATGAGTGAAAATTAGCATACATTTGAACTCTTTCCTATCTCAAGGCCTTACTAAGATTTCTATTGCCCTCCCTAAACAGCCCCATTTCTTATTTCTTCTTAAGTTAAATAATCAGATGATTTGTTTTCACATAGCATTCCTAATGTCTTATTCTGGGAAAAATCACACATCCTCATGCTGCTTCAATTTTCTACATTTGACACTGTAAAAACATCAATAAATTCATCTTTATAATTTTATTGGCCCCTATTTAAAAATTATTTGTTGTTTTTTCCTACCCCTCTGCTAATATATTTGCTAACTCTTCATGAATGCATTCCAAGTGGTATGTGGTTGGGAAATATTTCTAAGAATTGCTCACATTTGTGTGTTTTGTAGCAACAAATGAATTATAAACTGTACCTAGAAAGGATATTATTTCATCTTTTTTATATTTCTCACATGACACACGCCCAGCACACGTTCTTGCCATATCATAGGTATTCCAGAAAGTTTGTGGACTGTGTGACATCTAAGACAATTCAAGTTTCTCCTGTCTTGATAAATCCAATCAAATTCTGTTTAACCCTTAGCAGAAATCCTAAATAGTATTCTGTGAGCTAGGCTAATTTTGTGCTTTGCAAAGACTGTATTAAAGTGAAAACATCTAACTAGATGCTTCAATGTATGTACTAGTTACCATTGATCTTCAATATTAATTTATAACCTTTAAGTTTCTGAGTCAAAAATTATTGGAAATATGTAGAAAACACAATAATGTTCAACATTTACCATATGAAATGAAGAAAATAATACATTATTCAGATAAAACTTAGCTTCAAAAGGGGACTAAAACCGTGATTATGAGATATTCAGATAAAAAGCATTATTTTTTTTAAATTAAGGCTGTCGATTTACTCATTAATTTGGCAAATAATCTACTGAATGCCTACCAAGTGCTAGAAACTGTTTTAAGCAATGTGTTCCTGCCTTGACAGAGTCTACTATTTACAGTGACAGAGAGAAAAAAAATTCAAATTAACAAATTGTTTAATACAATTTACAGTAGCTGTAAATTAAGAAAAACAGATTAGTATAAAGGAATTACACATGAAATGAGAAATATTAAAGATGGATTGGTCAAGGAAAGACTTTCTGAGTTCATGATCTTTGAACACAGACAGGAATAAAATAAAGGAGCAAGTTATGGGAAGATCAAGGGCTTGTTTCAGACAAAAAGGATAGCAAGAATGAAGATATTGAGGCAGAAATAAACCTTGATGAATCCCAGGATGTGAAAGAAGGACACAGTAGATGAATTACGGTGTGTAAGGAAGAACATATCAGGAAATGAGATCCAAAGCTGGAGTTTTAATTTCTAGGTATGTTGGAAAGCCATGGGAAGGTTTTCCATAAGTTAGTAATAAAATTTGGTATGATAGGGATTTTAAAAGGTACTACTTGCTACCATGCAGGAGAGAGAGTGGAAACTGTGTGTTAAGTCAGGAGGCCAGTGTACTAGTTTAGAAGGGAGAGAAAGGTGACTTGGTGGAACAGAGGAAAAGGTTAAGATGGGATTAGGTTCAGGTTACATTTCAATGGTCGAGCTGAACAAGGAAAATCAGAAAAGCAAAGATTCAAGGATGATGTGTAGGTTTTTGTTTTGTGCGACTGGACAAATTATGGTGTCATTTACTGAACTGAGGAGCATGGGTGAGAGCAAATGAAGGTGACGGTGTCAGAGTTCTGCTTTAGTTGTTACAGTTAAGAGCCTAAGAAATAGATGATGGCAATATTGAGGAGGTAGTTGATGAAAAAAATCTGGATTTCAGTAAGGAGGTCGAGACTGGAGATAAGAAATTAAGAGTCATGGTGTTGGATGAGAAAAACTAAGGAATAATTGTAAATCAAGGAAAAAAATGGTTTGAAGCTTTGGGATATACTAGCATTTAGAGATTAAAAAACAGTGTTAGCCAAATGAGATTAGTCTGTCAGCAGGGTAGTAATGTCAAGAAAAGGAAGTACAAAAAGGGTTTCAAGAAGTGAGATTGGATCAGTTGTGTTAATTTTTACAAAAAATAGTGAAGGCTCATTGCCCATAGCACAGTGGTTACAGTGTCAGCCACGTGCACCAAGGCTGGCAGGTTCAAACCCAGCCCAAGCCAGCTAAACAACAATGACAGCTGCAACAATAAAGAGGCTGAATGTTGTTGTGGGCACCTGTAATCCCAGTTATTTGGGAGGCTGAGGCAAGAGAATGGATTAAGCCCAAGAGTTGAAGGTTGCTGCGAGCTGTGACACCACAGCACTCTACTGAGGGTGACATAGTGACACTGTGTCTCAAAAAAAAAAGAAGTAGTGAAAAATAATAAATGACTCGACTATTGGCTTAGCAGTATGGAGGCTCCTGATAGCCTTAAGTAAAAGTTTTCTGTTAGGCATTAATAGATGTTTAAATGCGTTTAATAAATATCACACAAACACAAATATACCCATGAAAAGATACTCCAGCATGACTGAATGCTGATGGAAATGGTCCAGCAGAGAGGGAGAAATAGATGATGCGGGATGTAGAAAGAGAACTGGGCGTAACATGATGGAGCTGAACTTAGCCAGAAGTGGAGATGTATCATTCATTTTATCAGATGAGAAAGCAAATATCACAAATTAAAATGTTCAGACAAGCTGGTGGATTCTTCTCTAAAAGTCTACTTCTTCATTAAAATTAGAGGCTAAATCGTCAACTAGAAGTGAGTAGATGGAGAAGTTAAGTAAAATAGAGTGGAATAGTGAATTAACTAAAGAAATATAATCAGAATGCCTAGTTTGGTGAGGGAAATTTGATATTTGTGGTTATGTACTTACATAAAATTATTCACTGTAGTTCTACATTTGTAATTTTTTTTTTTTTAACATAAAATGCATTTGCATAAGGGATTTAGCCAGGTTTGGAACTTCATCGGGAAAGTGCAACAGAAGGAGGAGATTTGTATGCACAGTGATGGGACCCACTGAAGAAATGGAATCCAATCTGAGTTAGGAAGAAAGTAGAGTCATGAGGGCTATAATGGATGGTGAAAAAAGATTGTAAGGACAGGGGCTTTTAGTGGGGTGAAGGAATTTGGCAGTCATTCAGTTGTGATTTTAGTATAACGTGTAGGATAGAACTGTGAGTGTTTGTGGCTAAGTGGAAGAAAAGATAATTGGTTAAAGGACATAAAGGCCAAGGTCTTGAATAAGTCATTCATATGGATGATAAAATAAGCAAAATTGATCGTAGAAATAGAAAGACAGTGAGCCAGATGCTAAGGCCAATTCTACCACTATTTACTAGATACCTTCTCCTGCATCTACTCAAGGATGTGGCTCCATCTTCTACCTCTTTTTTCTACAGAACAATTTTCACTAGCATACTTATTAGCTTTCAGGAGAAAGGAGATTTTGTTGAAGACTGAGGCAACTGGGGATGTAAGCCATAATGGTTTCTTAGGAGGAGGCAAGTTGAAGCTAACTTAAAACTAAAGCTTTCTTTGGGGGATTTATCTTTTAGCATGTTGGTATGATGAGGCTGGCAATTATAATGATGATAATCATGGGGTAGGGACAGGGCTAATAGTTCTAGTGCATAATAAGGACATGAGGAAACACCAGTCTGTAGGCCTCTAATGAATTCAGCTGAGGGTCACATAAGGACCAAAGGAAGACTTGATCTAATCAAGAACCACAGAGATCTGAAAGTCTAATTTATTTATTTATTTATTTTTCTTTATTTCAAATGAGTATGAGGGTACAAATTTTTAGATTACATAGTTCTCACTTCCAGAGTAAAAGAGCCCCTCACTCAGGGGGCGTGTCACACACCCTCACAATGTGCACAATAGGTGAGATTCCGCCATATGCCCTCCCTCCTGCCAGCCATCCTCCCTCCTCCCCAACTCCTCTGCCCTCCTCCCCCTGCCCCTTATTAAACTATATTTATGTTTCATTGTTCATATGAGCACGTAATTATTTATATATTGGTTTCATATTAGTATTGAGTACATTGGATGTTTCTTTTTCCATTCATGTGATACTTTACTAAGAACAATGTATTTCAACTCCATCCAGGTAAATGTAAAAGATGTAAAGTCACCATCTTTTTAAATGACTGAATAGTATTCCATGGTATAATATACCACAATAGTCTATCCATTCATGGGTTGATGATCATTTCGGTTGATTCCACAACTTGGCAATTATGAATTGAGCCACAATAAATATTCTGGTGCAAATGCCTTTGTGGTAAAATGATTTTTGTTCTTCTGGATAGATACCTAGTAATGGGATTGCAGGATGAAATGGGAAGTCTACTTTTAGTTCTATGAAAGCCTAATTTAAATACATGGTAACAGTGAAGGTCATAGATGGTAGTGGGTAGCACTGTGGCTATAAAAGTACACGCAACTTGGAGGCCATTCTTTAAATCCCTCTGAGGGGTTTGTGTGGTGTGGTGGCTGGAAGCTTCTCCTTGTTCATATCCAGGCTCTCCACTCATGGATGATGTCAGCCTCTATTTACTCATGCATCCAATGGGAATGCTAACAGAATGTAACTTGTTATTATGAGAATTACAGAAATATATGTGAAATAGTTAACAGAGGGTCAAACACCCAAGAAATACCAAACAATATTAGCTAGCTTTTGTCACTGCCCTCTAATTCTGAGCATAGTGGGGTCATTGTATCTCAGAATCACAAAGGGCTTAGAGGAAGTTTAGCTCAAGAAAATGTATGTAGTTTCAAGACAATAGGAATTTTTATTTTACCTTACTCATTTTATATCTGAGTCATATATTGATTGGGAACACAGTCTGCATAATTTGTTTAAACTGAAGTTTAGTATATAATTTGTTGATTTAACCAGTGTATCTGAAATGCAAACTCTGAGAGCAAGGGCATTGCTGGTTTGTTGCTGTGTCCCAAAGGCCTTAAACCGTGTCTGACACTTGAGCTGTGGCATAATGACATACACAGTCCATCCACAAGTGGAGGGAGTCAAGTGGGAGATTGGTGGCTGGTCCAAGCAAGGACTGAGGTCAGCAGTATCAAATTATTCACCACTCCATCCATCAAAGGCAAACATTTTTTAAATTCTACAAGAAAAATATTAAAAGGATACTAACGTCAATAGCTAACACAAACTCCTTAATATGTGCCAACCCTGTTAAAAGTAGTTCATCAACTCAATTTTCAAAAAAGCCTGAGGAAGAGTCTATCATCATGATCATATCATCACCACCATCCCAGCATTATCTTCCTTATCTCCATTTTATAGATGAGTAAATGGAGGTCCAACAAGGATGAGTAGTTTCCTAAGATCCCCCAGGTGATATGTTGATTTGCAACACAGCTGTGATTTGAATCCTGGAAGTCTGGCTTCCTACCCTTTGCACTTGACCACAGTACTGAACTTTCTGGATCACTGTCTAGTATGCAGGAAGGTCAACCTCACTGTCTTCTTCATCACTTAACAGAGAATGTGGAAATAACAACTGCTCTTTATTGAGTGCTTTCTATGTGACAGACACTATTCTGAGTAACTTAACATTATTTCTGGTCCTTATAAAATTTCTTTGAGATGAAAATTATTATCTTCTCCTTCCAGATAAGAAACTGAAGTTAAGGAGGTCATAATTTATTTCTTCAGAGTCACAGGTTTAGTTTATATAGCTCTGGAGTTGGATATCTATCTGTGACACCATATCATAAAGGGTTTATTGGGAGGAAAAATTTTTTCTTCTTCAGAATTTGATGTACATTAAACACACAACTGCTTCATTGTGGTTATTTCAATTCAGTCTGTACATTTATATCAAACATTTAAAATATTTGAAGATCCAAAGACAAGAAAGAGCCAAACTAATACTGAAATTTAATGAGCACTTGTTATATTTCTTGTGTTCTTACCTCTCAAGTTACTATGTATTTCTTTCTTTCACCATTTAGCATCTTTAAAGAATAAGCTATGTTTTCTTTTTCCATTGCTTTCTTATTTTGCTTCTGTCTCTCATTTTGAAAAATAATATATTCGATAGGTACTGTGAACTCTTACTCAGCTTTTCTCTGTCTTTCTCAAAGTGTAACCACTATCCTGAATTTCATAGTTACCATCTCAATGCATGTGTAAATATTTCTGATATATATAATGTGTATGCATTCATAAATAATATATGCATTTATTATTTGTATGTTTAATAAGTGGAATTGCACTATTTGTATAATTTTGCAATTTTATTTTTTTGCTCAATATATTTTTGAGATATATGTTTTCTTATGTAATAGTTTAATTCATTCATTTTAACTGTTAAGTGTTTTTCCCCTATATGAAGAAATTACAACCTCAATGTGTTTCGGACTACTCACTTTCCAGTCTTTTGAATATTGGCACCCACTTGCATGTATCAATTAAAACTCCTCCATTAAAAGTCAACAAATCTGCCAGACTTAAAAAAAAAATTCATCGTTTTTAATCCATCCTCGTATTTGGTGCTGTTAATCAACTCACTTGTTTGGGGAAATTCCCTCCTCTCTTGACCTTTCTCTGTATCTTTGTTTCTCCTCCCTTTTCTTGCTTAAATGTAGGTGTTCCCTAAAGGTATATCCTTGTTTTCTTTGTTTTTATCCTCTTTGAAGTCTCATTCATATCATGCCTTCATATCCCAGATAACTCTCAAATCTATATTCTGTTTATTGGCAATTGCCTGTTGGACATCACCAATTGGCTGTCATACTTGACCTAAATTTGCACTTTTCTTCTTATATTTTTTCTTCTTTCTCTGCTTCCTATGTAAGTAAGTGGCAATAGCACCTTTTTAGCAGTCATTCAGGCTCAAAAACTTGGAATGATTTCTAAGTCCCTTGGGCCTCATCAGTTGCCAGGACCTGCAAATTACTGTTCCATTCATTCTGCCAAATTGGTTCCCACTGCCACTACCCTAGTTTAAACCCCATGACTTCTAGGCTTTTCACAATAGCCTAACTTGTTTTCATGCGTTTAAGTGTCTTTCCGCTTCCTAGGCATCCTCTATCCTGCTTGATTAATTTTCCTAAAGCACAATTCTGTTCATAATATTTCTCTGTTTGAAAGCTTTTAACAGCTCTCCATTGCCTATAAAATAAAGTCTGAACTCTTTAAGCTGGAATTCATGCTTCTCTGCAAATTGATTTGTTTACTCCTTCAAAATTATCCATTACTTTTCTATTAAATATGACTCATATGCCTATCAACTGGGGCATCTTTCTGTTTCTATATCTGTATGTATGGTCTGGTTAAATTGTAGTAAGAAAGTATTCCAAAATCTGTGTCTTAAAATAACAAAAGTTTATTTCCCACACAATCTATGTAGATATTTCAGGTCAGCAGGGATGTTTTCTGTTCATTATAGTCAACCAAGGACCTGGGCTAAGGATCTTAAATGTTGCTGGTCTCCATGGCATGGGAAAGCTTAGAGAGTTTTGCACCAGCCCATACATGTTATAGCACCGAAGTGACAAGTGTCACTTCAACTCACAAAATAGCCCTAACTCATCATTCACTCGCCAGAACAGCCCTAACTAATCATTAGAGAAAGTGAGAAATACAAATGTACCGTGTGGACCAAGGAGAGAATACCACATTTTGAGGCATAGTACTAATGATGACCTCAGTCCCCAATATCCAATTTCCTTGTTTGTCCCCTGTTTACCATTGCTCGTAAAACATAAACTTGTCTTTCATTTCCTTCATTCCTTGTTCAGATCTTGCTTATCCTTAATCTTGAGCGTAACTATCACTTCTTCTTCAATGAATTTCTTCCTGAACTTCCCAGATAGGTATATTCTCTCTCCATTCCTCCATTCTAATTTCCCATCGTACTTTAACTTTGAGATAATAATTGTTATCTATGGTTGTATATTTATATCTGAGAGGTCAGGATGCATGTTTTGTTCACCCCTGAAAATATGTTTTTTTTCCCCAATGAATACATAAATCATAAATTCAACAAATTAAAACAAAGTATATGCTGACTACTTAGAGATACATTTTTTAGAGGGTCTGGCTTCTTCTGTTACCTATTATGGCAGACATCCTTTATTCCTCATTTTATATATAAGGTTGGATACTCTACACGCACACATACATATATACACATATATAAATAATTGTATATCTACATGTATGATATATGTATATTTAGATATCTTATGTATATATACATATAGTTAGCAGCTCCTAGTTACAAGGGTATAAATATAGAGTAAATTAATTATGAATCTGCCTTCTTCTCACTCTTCTCACTTTGAAATTTCTGGCACTGCTATTATAACTCTTTCCACTCTTCTTTTTGATAAACGGTTTATTTGACCATTACTCTTTGGTAGCAATAAGATAGATTGTCTAGAAATATTTTGTTTGTAAAATATTTCAAAGAATGTTCATAAAGGAAAACTCAACTCACAAGACAAATTTAAAAAGTAGGGAAATCCTGTCCTTCTGTTCTTCTTCCGTTTTACTTCTTTACCAGAGATTTATTGGGCACTTGTTGGCAGGATATAGTGTTGAATTAGGTACCAAGCCCACCTTGGGGGAATCTTACCTCCAGAAAGAGGAATGACACATACAAATTCCCTCTAGTAACTGGACTTAAAGATCACTATTTTCCCCACTGTCTCCCTGGTCAGTGTTATGTCCTCTGGAAAGCCCTTCTTGATTTACTAAGTTTAATTGAGCACTTTTGGGTGGAGCAGTTAATTATTTTTTAGGAAAGAACTCAGGGAATTATTTTTATGGAGAGGATGTTTTTTAAAAACGTGAAAAAGTAATAGGCGTTCACCAAGGAAAACAAGAATGAAGGAAATTTTCCTCATCCAAAGGTGACAATGATGTGTTGGCAAAAGGGATCTGTGAGTCAATTAGTATTACTGGAGCTTAGATTGTAAATAAATGTTATGGGAAAAGAATTTGGGAAGAGTGCAGGATCTCCATTCTGAACAGTTTTTGTGTCATGCTCTAGAGAAACTCTAAGGATTTTAAGAAGTGAAGTGACAAGATCAGATTTACATCTTAGAAATTACACTCTTGTTGAAGTCTGGAGAATAAACTTGAAGGCAAGAGAAGTATGAGAAGGCATTTCCAAGAAAGAGATAATTAGATTTCAAAGTAACATGATGGAAGGGGGTTCAGAGAAAGAAAATAGACATTTAAGAGAAAAAAATAGAAAATGTATGGTGACAGCCTACGTGTAGTGGGCAAAAGAGAATAAGAAATTGAAGATGTTATTTTGTTCTTTTATGGGGATGGCTGGATGGCTAAAAATCACAAATGGAAAGAGTACCAGGAAAAAAAGCTGATTTTGAGGTTGAGTTAAATTGGAAACCTCAGTTTTATCTCTAAAAAACAGGGGATGCTGACATGAGCCAGAGAGAAAGGAATGTTTATACACTGTTGGTGGGACTGCAAATTAGGATGACCCTTATGGAAAATGGCATGGAGATTTTCTCAAAGAACATAAAGTAGACTTACCATTTGATCCAGCAATCCCACTACTGGATATCTACCCAAAGGAAAACAAGTCATTTTATCAAAAAGACCTGCACTTGAATGTTCATTGTAGCACAATTCACAATCGCAAAAATGTGGAATCAACCCAAGTGTCCATCAGTTCATGCATGGACTAACAAATGTGGTATATGTATGCCATGGAGTACTACTAAGCCATAAAAAGGATGGATGGATGCTTTCTGCAGCAATTTGAAAGGAAATGGAGACCATTATCCCAAGTTAAGTATCCCAACAATGGAAAAACAAACACCATATGTGCTCTCTAATAAAATGGAAATGTCTGACGGGCCCACAAGTATGCAGAGGAAGGTAAAAGACATTAGAAATCAAGCAGGGGAAGAAAGGAGGATGGGAAGGGGGAAAACACACCTATCTGGTACGGTGAACACTATTCAGGTGATGGGTACACTTACAGCTCTGACTCAGCTACATGTCAAAAACATCTATGCCCCCTTAATGTTTTGAAATTAAAAAAGAGGGGATTGACAAAAGTAGAATGAGATATCATCTCATCCCAGTTAAAATAGCTTTTACCAAAAATATAGGCAATGGGGGCGGCACCTGTGGCTCAGTGAGTAGGGCGCTGGCCCCATATACCAAGGGTGGCGGGTTCAAACCCGTCCCCTGCCAAACTGCAACAAAAAAGTAGTCAGGTGTTGTGGTGGGCGCCTGTAGTCCTAGCTACTCAGGAGGCTGAGACAAGAGAATTGCCTAAGCTCAGGAGCTGGAGGTTGCTGTGAGCTATGAAGCCATGGCACTGTACCAAGGGCCATCAAGTGAGACTCTGTCATATATATGTATATATATATATATATATATATGTGTGTGTGTGTGTGTGTGTGTGTGTGTGTGTGTGTGTATACACATATGCAATAACAAACATTGGTGAGGGTGTGGAGAAAGTGGAACCCTTGCACACCACTGGTGGGAATGTAAATTGGTGCAACCACTATGAGGAATGGTATAGAGGTTCCTCAAAGAAAAAAAAAATAGAACCACTATATGATGACCCAGCAATGCTACTCATATATCCAAAAGAGGGAAATTAGTGTATCAAAAAGATATCTGCATTCTCATGTTTATTGCAGCACTATTCATAATAGCAAAGATTTGGAATCAAAGTAAGGGTCTATTGGTGGATGAATGGATAAGACATTGTGGTCCATGTACACAATGGAATATTATGTAGCCACAAAGAAGAATGAAACCTTCCATGAACAACAACATGAACAGAACTGGAGAACAGTATATTAAGTGAAATAAGCCAAGCACAGAAGGACATATTTATTATGTTCTCGTATGTGGAGCTTCATAGTAAAGACAGTGTCATAGAGATAGTGAGTGGAATGACGGTCAACAGAGAATGGGAAAGGGGAGGATAAAGTGGGACTGGAAATAAGAGATTGACATTTACTGTGGAGAATAGAAGCCTATGAGTTGGTTAGAGGAGTAACCTGTGTTTTGAACTACTACTGAGAGAAATGGAGTGGGAACTAACAGAAGACAAGGGAAGTCTTTATTTTTAATTTTAATTTTTATTTTTTTAGAGGCTAATTTTGTCACCCTCGGTAGAGTGCCATGGCGTCACAGCTCACAGCAACAACTAACTCTTGGGCTTAGGCGATTCTCTTGCCTCAGCCTCCCAAGTACCTAGGGCCACAGGCGCCTGCCACAACGCCCGGCTATTTTTTTATTGCAACTTGGCCAGGGCTGGGTTTGAACCCACCACCCTGAGGATATGGGGCTGGCGCCCTACCCACTGAGCCACAGGCACTGTCCCAACAAGGGAAGCCTTTGTGAGTGAGGAAGACAGACAAGCTGAAGTTGAAGGGTATAAAGAGTTAGCCGTCTCAGCCTACAGAGTTGTATTATTTTCTGCAACAAAAGTTAGCACCAGAGTATAGAGAGGCACAATTTGTATGAGTGATCCAAGGTCAGAGAGACGTGACAAAAGACAGTAGTTGCAGAAGGTTTGAGGGTGTTTGTGAATCTGTGAAGGAAAGGAAATGAAGCAATTAAGGAGCAGTGAGGCTTGGTGCCCATAGCACAGTGGTTACAGTGCCAGCCACATACACTGAGATTGGAGGGTTTGAACCCGGCCTGGGCCAGCTAAACAATGATAACGACTGCAACAAAAATAGCTGGGAGTTGTGGCGGGCACCTGTAGTCCCAGCTACTCGGGAGGCTGAGGCAAGAGTATTACTTAAGCCCAGGAGTTGGAGGTTGTTGTGAGCTGGGAGGCCACTGCACTCTACTGAGGGTGATATACTGAGACTCTGTCTCAAAAAAAGAAAACAGGAACAGTGAGACTCAGGAAGATTCTAGAGACTGCAGTGAAGAAGGGCATATGCAATGTGAGTGATTCTAGGAAAGAGGTGGAAAGATAAGGTGTGGCTGGAAAGCAGGAGAGCGGAGTCTCTGCCAGGGGGGGACACGTTTTCATTTCTGAGAAGGCCTAAGATGAAAAATGAAACAGGGTAAAGGGAGAAGAGTGTAGGTCAAGCCTTCTGGAATTGAAAAGGTTACTGATAGATGTTAAAGGGAATCAGAGAGTTCTTCCATATGGACATTGAGATGGTTCAGGATAATAACAGGCATTCAGGCTGAGATCCCAGGAGCCTTCTCGGCATATGACATATATGCTAAGGAAGGTATGTTTTATGAGCAAGTAACCTGGTGTTTAGTGTAGGAAAAGGAGATATATATATATTTACACACATATATATGTATATGTATATATATACATAAATATATATATATATTTTGACTGAAGTATAAGCTTAAAATGGTCTCGGGAGGAATCTGAACTTCCTTGAACTGAGGGTTAAAATGTGGAGCGGGTGCGGTGGGGTGCAGTGGGGTCATTACTCTCCCCCATTCACGTGGCTCTGAGATGTGAGAGAATGAAAGATTTGCACTCAACAATGCTGCAAAAAAAGCTCTGCTGTGGGGAAAAGCCAAATCCGGATTGGAGCAGGCAGCTGGAGGGGACATTTTGTGTTTTGTAAAGTGGATTTAGGATGGAGTGTTTATGTCCTATGCTTAGTTCAAAAAGGAGAAGATCGAGAAAGAGACAAAAGAACAGAGCAGACGGGCTGTAAATGGCCCAAGGCGGCTCCTGTACAGGAGGTCAGGACCACTTGCCCCAAACCTGCTGGCACCAAATTCAAATTCTTACACACATCAGTGCATAAATATAGCCCCAATAAACCTACTTTTAGCTATTCAGAACTTCCCTCCCTTACAAATCTTGTAAATTTTTATCTGGGTTATAGATTTCAATTGCAAGGATGGTGACATGAATGTAAGTAACTAATCCTAAGCTTCCAAACTTTAAGGCCCATTATTCTCACAGTAGAAATAGATGAAATCTTTAGGTGCAAATGAGTCGAAATCTACAGGGCATTCTTTCTGGTACCAGGTTTCATAAACTATGAGCACCCAATCAATTCAATAACAAAGAAAACACTACTGAGAAATAAGGACATTTAAGTTCTACTCCTTAGAGAAATAGAAAATAATTGTGGAGGAAGCAGCTGTAATTAACACTACATTTTCATCAAAATTGATATATTCCTAAAAAATTTCCTGTAAATTTATGTATTGAAATATATCAGATTTTATGAGCTATAATTTATGTAGACTTTCATATGCATTGAGGGAAAAGGTATAGTTTGGGGAATCTGACAGCGTATCCTTTTGTAGAGGGGAGCTTATACATTTCATTTGTTTAAAGCAAGGCACATATAGAAGTTGTAAGATAATACTGAAAAGCAAGTGCTCCTAAAGAGATAGTACAAGTGCATTCATACATGGATTTAGATAAAATAAATAATTTGATCCTTTGTGTGAAACATTTTTTAAAATTATGATTCCTTTGAAACGATTTTCCACACAAACTTTCAACATGTATCGTTGTGTATATTTGGAACTCAAGTTTGCATTTTGAAATAGAACCTACCAAATTGTGTTTATTAGGGAATATAGCTTGAAGTTTATGTAGGCACTTGGGCGTTATGCACCTGTATGTGTGTACGTATTGTGTTTATGAAAATGTGTGAGTGTGTTTGTGGTGGGTAAATATGTGGACCAAGGGGGCATTATACAGATATTTTGAAAGCCACTTAGAATAGGAAGAGCTAGAATTCTCAGGGCTGCGATTTACTCTCTAGAGACTTGCAACCCGATTAGTGTCTTCTCACACTGCTAGGGTTCTAGTTATTAAGTTCCCCTCTGTGCTGGCTGTTTCCTTGAGGTTTGGAACTTCTATTGCATCAGCAGACAGCAAACCAGCCTGACTCCACAGCTGGGGTAAATCAAACCCTAAATCGTGTGGGTTCTTGAAAGCCAGCAAATCATCGTGAGATGGCAGTGAGGGCTCACCAAACTTTTGTGTTTATCAGGTGGAGAAGAATCAAGATGGAGAGAAGGGGTGAAGGTGGAGAGCAGCAGTTCAGAGTCAGTGCTGCTCAGAATCATTTCTGTACGTTTTCAAATGCCCACCTGTATGCAAGTTAAATCTTGTGAATTTGATTGGGAGTTCTACAATATACCACTAGTCATTTAAAAAAAAAATCAGCTATTAACCCGACGGTTCTCTACCTGTGGGTCGCGAGCCCTTTGTAACAATGAAAACACATCCTGCATATCAGATATTTACATTACGATTCAGAAAGGTAACAAGATTACAGTTATGAAGTAGCAACAAAAATAATTTTATGGTTGGGGGTCCCCACAACATAAGGAATTATATTAAAGGGTTGTGGCATTAGGAGGCATTAGGAAGGTTGAGAACCACTGTACCCTATTGTACAATCCCACTCAACAGCCCCTGGTTCAGTTTAATGAAACGACAGCATAATTATAAATCCAGTTCTTTGCTTTGAATTTTTTTTTTTTTTTTGAGAGAGAGTCTCACTCTGTTGCCCCAGGGATAGAGTGCGATGACTTCATAGCTCACAGCAACCTCAGTCTCTTGGGCTCAGTCCTCTTGCCTCAGCCTCCTGAGAAGCTGGGATTACAGACTCCTGCTACCATACGCAGCTAGTTTGTCTATTTTTTTTAGTAGAGACAGGGGTCTCTCTGTCTTGCTCAGGCTAATCTTGAACTCTTGAACTTGAGCAATCCACTCACCTTGGCCTCCCAGAGTGCTAGGATTACAGGTGCAAAGCACTGCGCCCAGCCCTTTGCTTTATATTTTAAATTGATACTAGAAAATATGGTCATGTTAGTTGCCTGCTTAATTTAAATTTTAAAACTGTGTTAGATCAAATCTTTAATAGAAAACGTGGACAGGTCAACGTAAAGGATGCTGTCATACTTTCTGAAAGTTTAATTCTTTTGTCAGTCATGCACCATCCTCCCTAAGAATAGAATACTAATAATTTCTGCCTGCAGAGAATCATGAAGTCTTGGTAGTTAATGAAAACGAACTATGGGAAAGAACTAAATCCAACGCTTTTTGCTATCTAATTATCTCAGCATAATTAACTGTTTGCTAGATTTAGTGCCCAAATCCTTTTCTCCAAACTTACATTTCATAGTCCTTTTGATTACACAAATATGATACTCTATCATATATGTGAACCAGAGGGAGTGCGTAAGGAATAATTAGATTCACCTGGATTTCTTCCTTTCTTTTAAACTTCCTCTCCACCCGCTAAGCTTCCGATGCAAATTTAAAATATTGCTTCTCCACAGACAATCACACCATCCCTATTTCTTCCTTCTCACTAAAAGGCAACCTCTAAAATGTGCCTAAATAAAAACAAAGAAATCACACATTTGAAGATAATTAGTGCTTTTGCTTCACAAAGATTTACCCGCTCGCCAGGCCTGTTCGTAGCTACGTCCGTAGCAATCAGTGCCACTCGTTTGGGTGTCTCCAAACACTTGACTGGAGGGGAATATTGGACCCCCAAAGTATTAGTTTGTAATTTATTAACATGTTTTAAAGTCTCAAGGAGCAAGAAAACAAATAGCCCAACGTACTTTCTTCTTGACCACTAATGCAAGCACAATTTAAAGCCATAGAAAAGGCCAGTAAATGAGAAAAATGCAAATGTTCATCATATTCCATTGCTGTTTTGACACAGCAATTAGATTTGTGCAGAACAGCAAGATTGTTCCAATTCTATTCTCCCAAACATAAGTCTTAAAAAAAGAGGTTACATTTGTGACTGTAGCTCGTGGAGCACCCAATCTGGCATCCTGAAAATCCATATGTAAGCCACACTTATATCTTAAACCTGTCAAACAAATAAATGTACAGAAGCAGTAATTTATGTACTTTATAGACTGTTTTGCCCTTTTAGAGCAAAAGCCTAATTTTCAAGTGTTGCTATTTTAACTTCTGGCAGTGCCTGGGAGATAACTGAGGTTCAAAATGTGAATTTTACAAGTAAAATGTGATTCAAAAATTGATTTACCCTGTTCTCACTACATGTGAGACAGAGAAGAGAAATGCTGGGTGTTTGTGAGCTTTAGGCAAGGGGAAACATATTGCTAAGTACAGAAGCCACGCAAAACTTTGCGGGTTTTCAGTTTAGAAGTGAACTTGAGCCTTTCCCAGTTCAAGTTCTGTTTAGGGCCGGCAAAACATGACTTTCTGATTCAAAGAAATAAGGCTTAAAAAGGCTTATAAAACAGGCTCACAGGCTTCTTGTACATCAAATAGCTCTTACACAATGGCATTTAGATGATTTAAGTGTAAATGAATCAAAGACATATGGATTGCATTTCCCTTGAAATACGCATGGCTTTTAAAATGAAGGGAAAACACACTTGCCAAAATCCTTTTTGGGTTGTGCTGCATCAAAAACATTTGGAAAATGACTTTAAATGTTTGGAAGAACCCCAGACATCGGGTTCAGCCCCTGGAGACTAAATCAATGTCCTTCGTCCAGTGATAACTGGGCCCCTGTTTTGCAAAGAAATTTCTTAAAAATGCCAAGTCCTGAACCTGATACTCCTTAAAACTGACTATCTTGATGTTTGAATTGCTAATTCAATGATCAAGTCTTATTATGGAGTCTTCCCCAGAGATCAGGAGTCCATTTTGTGTTAGTTAAGCCACCAGAAGCACATTTCAATTTTACCCAATTTTTCAAGTGTGGTTAAAAATGTAAGCTCTCTCTGTCCTGGAGGTAAAAATTAATGCTTCTAAGGAGCCAAAAGGAAATCGGGTTTTCAAGCTGAATGAAATGACTAAATGACCAGAATATAAAAATGGAAAGCTTGTTTACTGTAAATGTATTCAGACAGGAGTTCTGACATCACATAGCTGTTAGCACACTTTTTAAAGAAAAAGAAAGTAAATGAAGGAAAGAAAGAAAGAAGAAAGAAAAGACAGAAAATGGGTAGTAATGTGACTTTGGAATAAAAAAGAGATTGTGAGAAAAATTTAGAAATAAATTAGTTTTAACAGAAAAAGACACTTTCATGAAAACAGCCAATCAGCAATGAGAACAAAAACACCAATTACAACAAATTCGAAAAGGCTGATGGTGCACAGGAAGGTGAGGTGTCGAAATGAGGGTACAATGGCTGGTACCAGGGAGGAACAAGGCCTCAGAAGGAACAGGAGAAGCGGAGCTGTACTGCTGAAAGACAATGTGTGAGATGTTGAAATAAGAAAACAGAAAAAACACAGGTTAATACCTAAACTGAGAGAAAGGCTACAAAGGCACTCAGTAGTGAGGGAAGTGTAAGAAAAGACCCTGTAAAACATGTGAGAGGTTGGCTGTTATTTAAGTCTCTGTAGTCAAGCAGCTTCTATTAAAAAGGCTAGATCAGATTTTACATGCAGTTATGATGTGAGAGGAAACGGCTTTCAAAATTGTTTAATGACCTCCTGATAGGAAGGTTAACAGGATTATCACACAGTTCACTGGCAGATGGACAGCAGCTCTCAGCATGCCCTGCACTCAGTGTGTAATTCCAATATTCTCCTTTACAGGGAAGTGCAAAATCATTGTGCTACTTACTCAAAGGCATTAGTTGGAAAGTTGGGATGCTTTTAATGAGGGAAGTTCAACACAAAAGGGAAATAAGGACGGGAAGAAAATGGCTATGAAAACCTGAGTTCTTTTAGCCTAATTCTGCCCTACTGGCTATGGTGGTGGCAGGGGCGGGAATCCTCTGGAGGTTCTGGTTTGCTATGCTCACCTCTCACTTCTCACTGGGCTAACCAGTGTGGCACTCTCTGCTTCTGACATGTGATTGCTCCTCTGTTTAGCTGGCTGACCATTTTCTTGTTAAAGTGGGGAATATTCTCCACTTTTCCTTCTGTTGTGCAGACCACAAAGGAACACAGCTTTGCATTGTCAGTGTCCTATGGAGACTCTAATGAGAAGAATCTCTGTGACAGCCTTGCCTCTGATAGTTGTGGCATTAGTACCAGCTGGGTGTGGGAGAGCAATGATAGAGAAGGGAAGAATGCAGTCCAGAGAACATTCTGAGCAAGGCCCATCAGTTGTGGAACAACACATCAGACCTTTTCTCCTTTAAGGACCCATTATTTTTGCCGTAGTCTTAGGTTCTCTGACTCTTGAGAAATTGTATAGTCAGTATAATTAGTGACAGGTGCTATAACAAAAGAACCTCAGGATCTTAGTGGACTTTACCTACTAAAGATTTTTCTTCCAGCTGATATCCAGTCTGTGTGGTAGGCAGCTTCCTATTCCATGATTCTGGAATCCCACTTCTTTCATCTTGTGGTGGGGTCATCTTTTAGGGCCTCTTCAGAGGCCACTGGTGTATTATCTATGTTCAGCTGGCTGGCCAGCAAGGGGTGAGGAAGATCATGTTGTACGTTTTCTGCCCAGGACTGTTGTGACTATGTGTGAACATTACTCCCACAACACTGCCTCAGCCTTGACTGCTAAGGATCCTGGGAAATGTAGTTTTCTGCATGCCCAGGAAGAAAAAGTATGAATGGTGAGTATTCAGCCATTCTCAGCCACATTCACTAAAGGGCTTTCTTTACGAGTCTAATGGAAACTAACCCTCAGTGGGTCTTGTCTTCCCAGTCTCTGCCTTATGTTCAGAGACGTCTGAGTTCACAAACATTATTTAATGTGGAAAGTGAGACAGATTATTTAAATATACATACCTAATACGTGACAGAACTGAAATGTAATTCAGATTTACCTGAATCTCAGATTATATTCTCCTTCCATATTTTGTACTTTGGGGAGTGGCTCCAGGAGTGAGATCAGGTTGGAAAGAACCTGACTCCTTTGCATCCGTGGAGCCCTCTGAGATATCAGATCTTCAGTGGCATCAAAGGTTTGATTCCAGTGGTATTATAATTAGGGCTAATTAGGGGTACTTCCCCTAGGGTTACAAAGGAAAACCATGAGGTTGATATTGCCTTGCAGTGGCAGGGAAGTGAAAAAATTGGGATATAGTGAACACCCTCCCCTCCAAATTGGACATAGGAAGATGGTGATGTTAAATGGCCTTGGAAAACATATTTACATCGCTTTTTCAGCAGAAGACCAAAGAAAAAGTCAAGGGAAGGCCAGTGAGAAGGAGAAGCAAGTTTAAGCCTGGATTTCAGGATTGTGCTCCCCATGAAGCTTTGCTTTTCCAGCATCCGCATGGGTGAGGATGCATTCTTCATCCAACAGAGACTCCACTTTCCCATCAGTGAAGTGAAGACAGTGAAACTTAGTTCTCAAAGTAGTAAGAATTTACCAATTAACAGCAGTGCTATACCTAGCAAATGAGAGCCAGTGCAACTAAAGGCTACTCCATTTCTTCTCTTCCTTGATACTCTTTATTTTATATAATAAATGCCACCAAGGGAAGGCATGGTGGTGGAAAGATAATTCTAAATGCTATGACAGATTGATAAGATAAAATGGTAAATAAATTAATGAATACACTAATAAATGATTCATCAATTTCTTCATTCATTTAGCCATCAGTGATTTAATAATTCATTCATTCCTACATACATTCACCAAATACATACTCTTTAGTGGAAAACTCCATACTGAACATTAGGAAGATTGAAAATACATAGTATGACACATACTTTTAGAATCTATGCTCCCCATTAGAGGAGACAGACATACAAAAATCAAGGAAATTACATGGTGGAACATGATAAATAACATATTTAAATTAAGAGCTGTGGTAGTGCATAAGAGGGAGGTTAGAACAGGGCACGTGAAACATTTGAGAGAATCAGCAGCACTTATACTGGAACTTAAGCAGTGGTGATTCTGAGATTTTCTGTTACAGAAGGAATTTCAAAGCAGGCGTCTGATTGGCAGGAAGCAAAGACATTTCTTTTGAAGCTGTGCTTGCATACCATGAGCAATGATTTTTTAAGAATGTTTATTATAAGTCAATAAAAAGAACTCAAATTTTAAAGATGCTTTTTTTACTTTTTTGAGATAGAGTCTCTTTCTGTTGCCCTCAGTGGAGTGCCATGGCATAATCATAACTCACAGCCACTTCAATCTCTTAGGCTCAGCTCTTGCCTCAGGTTCCCCAGTAACTGGGACTACAAGCCCTTTTTTTTTCTATTTTTACAACTAGTTTTTTCTATTTTTATGAGAGATGAGGTCTTGCTATTACTTAGGCAGATCTTGAACTCTTGAGTTCCATGGATCCTCCTGTCTTAGCCTCTCAGAGTGCTAGGATTACAGGTGGGAGCCACTGTGCCCAGCTTTTAAAGATTGTTTTTATTCACACTCACATTATAAAAATTTAAAATATTCTTATTAAACATTTCTTACTTCTTTACAGATATTTACCGGGATGTTATAATATTATTTTTAATTAATTCTCTTGGGAGGCTACATTAGTCAGCTTGTGGTGCCATAACAAAATGCCGTGGGCTGGGTGGTTTAAACAGTGGAAATTTATTTTCTGGTAGTTCTGGAAGGTAGACATCTGGGATCAAGGTGTTGGCATGGTCAGGTTCTGGTGAGGGCTCTTTTCCTGGCTTGCAGAAGGCTGCCTTCTCACAAGGCAGATGAAAGGGTCTGGTGTCTCTTCCTCACTTTATGATGGCACCAGTCTTGTGGGGCCAGGGCTCTACTCTTATGACCTCGCTCAAACTTAATCACCTTCATAAAGGCTCTATCTCCAAATATAGTCACTTGGCAAGTGAGGGCTTCAACAAATGAATGTGGGGGTGTGAGTGGAGATAATTGATAGAAGTTCACCACTTGGTGCTCGCTCTGCTTTGGAAACATGGGTATTATTCCATTTGAGCACAGCTGGGAGAGGTAGCAGAAGAAGGATGATTTGCATTACCAAGTAAGGCTACAGAGTTGTCACTATTAAAAAGCTCAGATGTTTGATTTCAGTGTGACTTGCATACTGGTAAAGCATTATCTGTAGAAATAGTAAACTAATTGATCTTATGCATACCTTTTAGATAGCCTTATAAAAATTCTCATAAGAATAATGGTATATATTTTGTAATTTTCCATTGCTACATTTCTAGAAAATCCACATGAATTTTTACAGGTTGGCAAACATTTCTACAGCTGTGTTGGGTTTTGTTTCTTTCTTGGAGGTAATATATATTTTTCAGCCTATACAATTTAATCATGACTAATGCTGTGTTCTTTAATAAACTAACATTTATTTGTACCAATAAAAATAATCACTATTTGTTGACCAAGCAGTGTGGAGACAGTCTGAACTTTTGCAAGAAGTTGAGAGTTAATTTCAAAGAGATGACACCTTTCCAAATAAACTACCTATTTGGTGAAGGGGCTCCCAATAAAATGTCAAAAGAAGTCCTGATTTTTTTCATGTTTACCTCTTGTATCATGACCAGTGTTCCACTCCATAATTTGCATTCAATTCTTCTTCTACTTGTTTTGCATTTAACATGGTTACATTGTGCTATAAAAAGGGAATTGGACAGGATATCTGTTGGTGTTAGACTGTTTGCTTTTGTGTCCCCTCAGTCAGAACCATCCCTGGGGAAACGTTGGCCCTCGGGAAATCACATGTTCTGCTCTTGTTCCTCTCTTTTGGCATTTTCATGCACTGAAAAGGATGTTCAGCTGAACAGCAATGACTCTGAGGAAGAAAAAAAATCATGGACAGGCCAAGTGAAGTGTAGGATGTGTGTGTGTGGAAGGAGGAGCAGGCCTGAGGCAACCTTTAGCCTGTAGGTGCTTTGTGAGAATTAGAGAAGGGTATCGTTCCCCCTGGGTGGACACAGCCAACCCCATGCTATAGGATATGGTTTGGCAAACAGCAAAGTTTGGATTT
>CAUYRH010072758.1:0-32105 GCA_963574655.1 Perodicticus potto
TCATCCATGGAAATATGTTACAACAATTTCAGGAGAAATGTGTTCCAGCTCCATCCATGTAAACATGAAAGAGGAAAAGTCCCCATCTTTCTTTAAGGCTGCATAATATTCCATGGTGTACATGTACCACAATTTATTAATGGAGGGCCAGACCGCAAATACTTTAGCCCCTGTGGACTTTACTATCTGTGTCACCACTACTTAATTTTGCAACAGTGGGTAATGTGAAAGTCAACACACATGATATGTAAGCAAATTAAGGAGGATGCATTCCAATAAAACTGTATTTATAAAAACAAGTAACTGGCCAATGAGTTCTCATCTGCTTACCCTGTTGTGGTTGATTATTAAGAATTTTTTCATTCTGATCTTGTGATAAGCCTGTGAACCCTTTAGGGTAGCAGGATGAGGACCCCATGACAATCTTGGGGTCTTTATTTCTGGGTCCTTTGTTCACTGCTCTTCTGTGGCTGACTTCAGATAGGTATGGAAGACCTTTTCATACACTTTGAAGCTAAATATTTATCTCTGAGGCACTGTATCATTCATTACTACCTTGGTTAAGTATTGCCAGGCACAATTGCTAAGTACTCCATATGTTTTTCTCATTGAATTCTTGCAATACATCTATTGATTGCATATTATTATCCCCGTTTTACAGATGAGGTTACTAAGTTGCAGGAAGGTTAGGTCTCTTGAACAGGGCAACTCCTTTCATTCAGTTCTTCATTCAAAAACTATTTATTGAGCCCCTACAATGGGCCAGGGAGTGTTCTCAGAGATTTGGATACATTAGTGAACAAAATGAAGGTCTCTACCTTGTGGAGTTTACATTCTAATAGGGAGAGACAGAAAAGAAACAATAGACATACATAAATAATATGCTCTGTTAGAAAATAATCAGTGCTATGAAAAAGGAAAAACATAAGGCAAGGTCAGGGCACTTTTCCACCATCCTTTCTTTGTCCTGGAAAAAGGGCCCATGACATGTATTTGTTGTTAATCACAGATATTAACTTGCTCTGGGAGCTTCCTCCAGCTTTGAGGGTCAACTGAGTAATGGAGAAAGACACTTCTGAAAAGCCTCATTCCAATTCCAGAGGAGCCTCACTCCCTAATTCAGAGCTGTCCATTAGGAATCTCTGCTTTTATTTGTATGGCTGATTGTGTTATATGGAGTCGACTGTTTATCATCTTTCTCTCTCTTATTCATTTTAAATTTTAATTTGAAACTCGTTTTCCATGACTGTGCCTTGGTTATTTAATAGATGCGTCTATTTTTACCTATTGCCTCCTTGAAATCAAAACGGTGATACTGTAATTCTTTGTACTCTTTTGCATTGCTTTGCGGTGAAGGCAAGAGGTGGAAAAGCCTTGATAGTTTGGGTTACCAATAAAGGAATATGGGGTCATGGAAAGCGAGGGACTTGGTCAAGGTGAGAAGAGCCTGGTGGAGTCCACCTCCTGGGAGAGAGTTCTGTTCCAGGAAATGTGTAGGTGGGGGCACAGGGACTGGGTGACCAGGTGGAGACTGGAGGCTGGGTGACCAGTCTTGTGAAAGAAGACCTGGATTTGCCTTTAGCAAGTCTGAATTTGAGTAAACCACTTAGTTACAAATATGCAGGTTGAACTGTCATGATAATCACAGGGATAATATTAATAGTAATGATAACACTTAACTGTTTGGCCAGGTCTGGTAAGAATTCCTACTTTCTGAATCACTGAACCTCTTAGCAGCTCGGTAGACTCTTCTGGAATACGAAGGCAGGAATTAACTAGCCAATCTTATAACAACCTTGCAAAACAGAGGCATTGTCTCTTCTTTGAGAATATGACATTGAGGTTCAGAGAGGTGCAGTGGATTGCCAGGATGTCTCTGCTGCACATCTGCAGGGTGCCCTGTCTCCCACACTGTGTGGTGCTCCCCAAAGGGTCTGCCCAAACCAGGAATGTGGTGCGTGAGTGTATCTTGTGGTTAGATGCTACCTGGAACAGAACAATTCCTGATGTAGTGGCTTAATTTTTCATAACTTATTCTTTTTTTGCGCTAGCCACTTAGTTACAAATATGCAGGTTGAACTGTCATGATAATCACAGCGATAATATTAATAGTAATGATAACACTTAACTGTTTTGCCAGGTTGCTGACTCTCCATATTTTTATAATTACAGAATTAACGGTGAGATGGAATTAATGCCCTCAACATTTGCATCTCACGTACACCATCCCTACGTCTCTCCCAGCATTTCACTGCCTCTCTATAGAGTAGAAAGTATTTGCACACCCTGATATTTGCAATGTGAAAGGCGAGGGGAATTTGAAGCAAACAAAAACAGAAGTGCTAGACTTTTGTTTCCAAGTGTGACTTGAGGGCCTGTCCTCCGGTGATTTGGTCATTCTTGTAACTCCCACCTCCTGGCACATGCTCAGCTCCTAGTTGATATTTGTAGAATTATGCTAAATTTCTCAACGTACATGTCAGGAATCCTCAGATTCACCTCCTTCTGTAGCTACCTCCATAAAGCTTTTTTTTTTTTTTTTTTTATTGTTGAGGTTATGCAGAATCAGGTTACATCGATTGCTTTTGTTAGATAAGGACCCTCTTATAATTGTGTCCCTCCCCCAAAAGGTGAACCACACCCCTTGGGTCCCCACCCCCTCCCTCCTTCCCTCTCTCTCCTCTCCCCATCCCCAACCCCCATGGTGTATTAGGTCAATAATTGTCCTCATGTCAGAATTGAGTACACTGGATTCTTGCTTCTCCATTCTTGTGATGCTTTACTAAGAAGAATGTGTTCCACCTCCATCCAGGTTAATACAAAGGATGTAAAGTCTCCATTTTTTTTAATGGCTGATTAGTATTCCATGCTATTGTATATGTATATATGTGGTATACATACACCACAGCTTGTTAATCCTTTCCTGGGTTGGGGGCATTCAGGCTGTTTCTACATTTTGGCGATTGTAAATTTGAGCTGCAATGAACAGTCTCGTGCAAGTGTCCCTGTGGTAGGAGGATTTTTTTTCTTCTGGGTAGATGCCCAGCAACGGGAAAAGCTTTGATCATCGTCATTGGCATCTCAACCCCATCAGCTGTGATCTCCCTGAGACAGAAAATGACTGCTCCATGCCTCTTCCTGTGGGTGTTAGTGATACACCCCACTTATTGCTTCCAGCCATCTCTGTCCTTGCCAGGGATCCTTCAATTTCTAGATGAATATAAGGTTATTAAAGCTTGCATATAGCGCAGTCTCCACCTGCAGAGTTACTAACGGCATGAATGCAGCGGGCCCTCGTTCTCCCCATTTTTCTGTGTACCCGTCCATTTAACTTGTCTCCATCGTCTCCCCCATCCTTTAACTTGTCTCCATTGTCTCCCCCATCCTTTTCTTCTCCTTTCCCTACTTTTATATGCACATAGATAACACTCATCTTTTTCCTATTGCCGTATTTTTTTCAAAGAGCTTACGGAGGACCTGCTATGTATAAGATGTAACGTAAAACGTATCTTGCTGTAAAAAGTTTGATATGCTGGAGGACAGAAACTCTGCCTGATTACCTCTGAGCATTTGAGTCTTGCCTCTTCCACACTCTGTGCCCTGCCAGACAGAGGCGCCTTCCCCAAGGGTGGGAGTCCCTTCAGGGGCCTGGAGGGTCTGTACCTCCAAATTTTGATCCTTGCGCACCCTAGGCCCTGGAACATGTGTAAGCACGTTTTGATGAGAGGATGAGAGGACAGAGGATACCGTAGCAGAGCTGTTATGGTGGCTAGGGGTGACCTGGGAGTGTTGCAGTTTCTGTGCTGTGGGTGACAGTGTTGAGTAAATTACACACTGACTCATCTGTCCTCACAATCACACCATGACCTGTAGATATTACAAAGCCATGAACATGAGGGATGGAGAAACAGAGACACTTGTAGGCACTGAGGACAAAAGCCAGTGACTACGTAGCCTGGAGCCTCACAGTCTGTCTGACAACCCCAAGGTCAAGTTCAGCACTCAGCCTTTTCAGCCATAGGCAGCTCCTGCACTGTGGCTTCAGCCAGACATTTCTCTTGGGATCACTCCAGGACTTATCCTCGTCTCTAGCTGCCTCGTTCTCATCGCTCAGAAATGTGCCTGCCAGAATAGATTTGACTTCTTAAACGATTTTAAAAATCGGGAGATTTTAAATATGCAAAAAAATTACCAAGGAAGTACGGCCTCAACATTTACATTTTAAAAATGCCAGCATCTCCAACGACTAAGGTCTGAATTTTTCATGATGTCTAAGAGATGTGCAGATTATTTTGAAGTGATACATTTAAAAATTTGAAAATGAAGATTTTGCTGGCAATTGTCTAGACTCAAGATAGTCATAACCTCACTTTGGAGGCGAAGATAGTTCATCTTCTATACAAATGGCTCCGACGAGCGTATCTGAGACTCTGAGATCCAGAGATGCATCATCTCGTGACTCCGGCTGTACAGTGTGATACATTCACCGCGGGAGTAGACGGGCACGCTTTTTCATGTTTATTTCCATGCTGTCAAAGTCCGTACCTGTATTTTTTCCTCCCTTATCTGTGTCCTATGGTACAACCACCCTACCACTTAACAAAAACTTCATCTGATGCAATGAGAAAAAGAAACTATTAGGTTTGAGAATCTTTTTTGTAGTTTTCAAAATATTTTCACTTTTTTTTCTTATAACTCATCTTCACATGAATCTTATAGGGTACTTATGACACATGCAGTTGTTTTCTTTTTCTTTTGCGGTTTTTGGCTGGGGCTGGGTTTGAACCAGCCACCTCAGGCATAGGGGGCCGGCACCCTACTCCTTTGAGCCACAGGCGCCGCCCGACACACACAGTTTTACTGACGATGGAGTCTGTTAATTGCTGGCCCAAAGTCACATAGTGATAATTGATGAAGCCTCATCCTTGTTTATATTGAATGCGTTTTCTGTTCATAAAAGTATGATCATATACTTATTGTAGAGAATTTATGAAATGTAGAAAAGCCATAAAAAAGAAAGCAAATTATCTGAAATCCCCCCACTTAAACATAGCCAGCATTTTGATGTATGCACCACCAGTCTTCTTTACATGAATACAATTTTTTTTCTCCGGTTGAAATTAGACAGGCTGCTTTGTAAACGACTTGTTTATGTCTCCGCATTTTTCCTTTTATTAAATAGCTTTCTACAACATGATTTTGAAAGTGGTCACTGTAAAGCAGCAGGCCCGACCTTTTTGGCACCAGGGACTGGTTCCATGGAAGACAAGTTTTCCAGGGATGGGGAGAGGATGGCGCTAGATTCACATAAGGAGAATGAGACCTAGATTCCCCCTATGCACAGTTCACAGCAGAGCTCCTGCCCCTCTGAGAATCTCATGCTGCCACTGACCTGGCAGGGGGCAGAGCTCAGGCGGTGATGCCAGCCATGGGGAGCAGCATCAATGCAGAGGAATCTTTACCTGCACCTGCTGCTCGCTTGCTGCTGTGTGGCCCAGTTCCTAACAGGCCACAGACCTGTACTGGTCTGCACCTGGGGACTGGAGACCACAGCTGTAAACCATTCCAGCACATGTCGATACCATAATTTAATAACCACCATATTGTCAGCCATGCAGGTCATACGCTGATCTTTTAGCACATCTTTGTACATATCTGTGATTATTTCCATCAGTTAAATTCCAGAACTTGGGGGTCAACATGTATGTATGTTTTTAGCACTTTCAGGATTCCTTTTTTGGTCAAATTATATTCTAAAATGTTGTGCTCCCATATGTATGATACTGTCTATTATATATTTGTCACCATGGAGTATTACTTAATTTTTAATATTTTTAAATGTTTTGATATTAAACTTTAGTTTGAGTTTTCTATCTTCAGTATCTACTCATAATAGTCATTATAGGACAGTGAGGTAATTGTAGAGTCTTTTTTTTTATTGTCTGGGATTCAATGAGGGTATAAAGAATTGGGGTTACATGGATTGCATTTGTTAGATAAAGTCCCACCCCCAAGAGTTGTGCCATACACTGTGACCCCATTCCCCTCCTTCCTGCCCCCTCCCCGCTCCCTCTTCTCCTACCCCCCCCAACCTGGTATTAGCTCATCTACCAACTTCATATTAGAATTGAGAATATTGGATTCTTCTCCATTCTTGTGATACTTTACTAAGAATGTGTTCCACTTCCATCCAGGTCAATACAAAAGATGTAAACTCTCCTCTTTTTTAATGACTGAATAGTATTCTGTGGTATACATATACCACAGCTTGTTAAGCCATTCCTGGGTTGGTGGACATTTAGACTGTTTCCACATCTTGGTGATTGTGCATTGAGCAATGATAAACAGTCTAGTACAAACGTCCTTATGATAAAAGGATTTTTTTTTTTCTGGGTATATGCCTAGTATTGGAATTGCAGGATCAAATAGGAGGTCTAATGTGAGTTCTTTGAGGATTCTTCATACTTCCTTCCAAAAAGGCTGTATTAGTTTGCCGTCCCGCCACCAGCGCTATAAAAGTGTTCCCTTCTCTCCACATCCACACCAACATAGTATTTTATATTGACAGAACTAATGGTTCCTTGGCTTTACCTACAGATCTGAATGATGCTGAAGGACGTTAAGAACAGAACATATTCTTCTTAGCAAAGTATCTCAAGAATGGAAGAAAAAGTATCCAATGTACTCAGCACTACTGTGAAGCTAATTTATAGCTTTCATATGAAGGCTATAACCCAACTATAGCACAAGAATATGGGGAAAGGGGCAAGGGAGAAGAGGGGAGGGGTGAGGTTGGGGTGGAGGGAGGGTAATTGGTGGGGCCACACCTACCGTGCATCTTAGAAGGGTACAGGCGAAACTTACTATATGCAGAATACAAATGTCTTCATACAATAACTAAGAAAATGCCATGAAGGCTATGTTAATCAGTTTGATGAAAATAGTTCAGATTGTATATGAAACCAGCACATTGTACCCCTTGATTGCACTAATGTACACAGCTATGATTCAATAATAATAAAAAATAAAGATTTCTTAGTATTGCCTTAATGCCTCTATAATTGAGAGCTTATACCCTAGAGTAGTCAGGCATGTCATGGTTTGCTTTTTGAAGCTGAGTTGCTTGGTCATTAACTTTGTATGGGCACACTGCAGGGAAAGTCAATTACGCCTCCAAATATTGTTTTGCTCAGGAAAGCTGTTCTGGTAGGATGGAAGATTCAGAGGAATTGCTCTTAGTCTAGCTCTAAGGCACTCTGCTGAAGATTTAGGCAAATAGGATTCTTGGGCACTAACCACTTAAATACTAGAAATGAGTTGAAAAGAGAAAATGATTCAAAATGGAAAAATTATCCAAAGGTGTGGTCATTGCCACCCGAGTAGGAAGTTGTGTTCTTGAAACCTTGTGAGTTATCACGCAACCTTGCATTTGAACATATTGGTGGGAAGGACTTGCTCTTGCCACCCTTGTCTTGATGTTTTCTGGAGGGTCCTCATGTGTCTTCCTTCTTCTGTCCAATGGACTTATATAATGGGGTCTGCGGTGATTATATTCAGTGAGAGCACACAGAGGTGAACAGTAGCTGAGGCACCTTGTACACACAGATGGGCATCATGGGTTACAAATGAACAGTCTTCATTTGGTTAAAATTAACTTTTACTCTTCAGTTTTACTTCAACATGATGTAACAAAATTGACCTACACAAAAAGATACTGGTACTGGGCCTGATTAAAGGAAATGCCTCTGGCCAGGTATTAAAAAGACAAAAGTATCAAAGATAGAACTTGGAGTTGTAAAAATGACAAGTTCAAATGTTAATTTGAACTTGATCTGTGACCAGAGGTTCCTCTCTGGGCCTAATTATCTCATCTGTCAGTGGATATGAGATCATTCCTTTTACCAGTGTAACCTCTGATCCTTTTGTAGTTACTAATGGGTCTCTTTGTGGCCATAAGAGACCATATTGCTATAGGCTGAGGAGAGAAGGCCATAGTGGTTCAGGTGCTTAGGGGACCTACTCTTGGCTCTGTAGAATCTTGCTGATGTTTGCTCAGATTCAGTGGCCTAGGCTCAAAGCAAGTTGGCTTAACAGGCTGGTGACACCACACCTAAACCTCAAGGAACAGCACCAATGCTTAATAAGGACGCCAATGAAAGGAGAACTCTTCAATTATGCTTCTAGCTTTTTGACCCAGACTATTTTAAACCAAATTCTCCAGCCAGGCAAAATCTGCCCAAATGGAAAAGATCTGAACTCTTCTGCAACCTGTTCCCCAGCTGCATTCTCCCCCCACCTGCAGCTTGGTTTTGACAAACTTCTAAGGAATCCTGACAGCCTCTCCACAGGTGGTGCCTCTAACCCTACCCCAAGGTGCCTTAGGACATTCATTCATCTTGACTGCTATTCTGCTTTTACCTTTTAGTGCAGCAGTCCTCAACCTGTGGGTCCTGACCCCTTTGTAACAATGAAAATACATGGCGGCATTAGGAAAGTTGAGAACCACTGTTCTAGAGTGAAGTTCCCTCCTCCCAGTGTCCAAAGTGATCAGTATGTCTAACAGTAGATGCTGTTCAAGAGGCAAGGCAATAATCCCCTTTGTCTGGACTGAAAGGCTTTGGGCTGGGGAAGGAAGAGTGCCCAAGAGTAAAGATTCCTGGGCATATTGCTATGTTCCCTCTCTGCAGAGATGGCTTCAACTCTTTTTATCTTTTAAAAACCTAATTTAAAAATTATATTTTAGTATCACATAATATGCTTTACAAAGGGTTATCATAAATTCCTATCTGATCTCCCGAATAAGACACCTGAGCAAGAGTGGACTAAGTAAGACACTTAGCTACAGCAAAAATGATCACAAATGTTACTATACTTTTAATCTTCCTGTTTCTTAGAACTACAAAGTGATTGTATTTAACCCACTGCTTCTGCTCAAAAATAATGCTGTAACATAAGTTTATAGAAAGTTTCTAGAAAGCCCTTACCTTCATAACCGAAACTTATGTTTTTCCTTGCGACTGATCATTACCATCTCCCAATTTGATGACGTGCGCTCACTAACTGCTGTTTTATTAAACTTGGAATTGCAAGTTGGGAAACAAATGGAAGCCACGGGATACCCCATTTGTTTCTGGGGAGGAGAAAAGATTAAGTTATCACATCTGCTCAAGTGCTGTGGAGCAGGAAGTAGACTCAGGCCTGGGAAGTGTTCTGTTCCTTGGGAGGTGATTAGAGGTGAAAAGAGGTGAATCAAAATGGGCAGCAACTCTCTCTACTATCTGTTCTGGCAAGAGCTAGGACTTAAGTGTTCCCTAGACTCTGGGTGAAACAGACCAAAATCAGTTGGTGCCAGGGTCCTTTAGGTCCTTTGCCCTGCCTCCTGAAATTGGGAAATAGCTTCTCCTTAGCCCTGGGCAGTGAGCTGGGCTCCCTGGCACTAAGTTATGCCAGGCCTCAGAATTCTAAATGTTAATGCTTCCTTTTCTTTATCTTGATCAAAAGGTTCCTTCCCTCTGAGGTTTGTAAGTGAGGGTGGAGAAGTGGACCAGTGAAGTGAGCTTGCCTTTTGTATGAGTTTAGTGCTAAACTTTCCTGACTCTGGGCTCAGTAGGTCCCCCGCTTCTAATATGCAACTAGTTCCCTTTGCTCACCAGCCACCTCCATCTGCTAAACCAGAAAAAGGCAACAAGAAAACTGTCTCATATCCCTGCCCCAGTAGCTTCTTCCTTCCCTCTGGGGGACTTGCATGTCCCCCTCACCCCTCTTTGGGTTTTAGATCTATTCCTAGAGAATAAAGGGAGGGGCTGGAGTCAGAGCCTTTATGCCCCCAATCCCCTCTGAATATTAGAATTGTAGTGGTATTGTCCCTCAAGCTCTTCTGTTTTGGCTCCAAAGTCCTCTTCTTCTTCCACATGGGGCAGGGGGTGCTGCTGTTATTGGTGAAGATAGGCATCCAGCCAGAGCTGCCCTGACTCCTTCAGTGAGCTATAGTGATAAAATGGAAAGACAGTGAAGGACACAGGTAGAGCAGCGAGCTTGCGTCTCACAGATGGATGCTGAGACCCATGACTTAAGGCCCTCGTCCATTTGGAGGCTTTCCTCCCCTTGCTTCTGAGAAGCTAGCTTGGGCTGTGGCACTGAGGGGAAGCCCACTGAGGGCACAGACGTGACCTGGCCACAAGACCAATAGAGCAACCTCATTGCCTTTGCTATGGTGACCTCCACTGCAGACTGACTGGGAAAACCCTGTCATTCCCCACCTGCCCCATGCATCGCCATCATCCCCATTGCCCTGCCCACTTCCCTCCCTACCAGCCACAGTCCTGGCCTCAGATACTCACTGGACAATGTCGGCAAAGGCTGAGAGCAGGGGCTTGGACTGGTACTCTATGCCATGCTTGGCACACAGGGACTGCACCAGGGGAGCCACTTTGTGGTAATTGTGTCGGGGCATCGTGGGGAAAAGACTTCAGGGAGAACAGAGGAGTCAGTGGCTCCTGCTGTGCTTCCACCTGCCCCCACATTACACCTTCCCCAGCTCCCCTTACTCACTGGTGCTCAATCTGGAAGTTGAGGTGTCCACTGAACCAGTCATTGAAGGCAGACTTGTGGACGTTGCATGTTGCCTGGAGCTGGAGGAAAAGGTCAGGGAAGAGTATAGGATGGGGTGTGGAACCCCTGCTCACTCCCTTCACAGAGTGGCAAGAGAGAAGCCTCACCTAAGGAGGAAATGCTGCTAATTTTTTTTTTTTTTTTTTTTGCTTTTGCTATTCCCTGGCCACCCTTCTCATTAGTTGTGTTAGACCGACTGTCCCTTACCTGGGTGGAGACCCAGTCCTTGTTCTGGTCATGATCAATGTGCATAGGGATGTGGTTCATCTGTGTCACCCACACAAACCAGTTGCTTTCCAGGAACCTGTTGGATGAGGTACACAGACCAAAACAGAGCAGAACCCAGAGTTTCCACTTCCCCTCTAGCCTGCCGAACTTCCTGAACCAACTCCTGAAGTACCCCTACTACCCAAAGCCCCAGCACAGCTCCAGGGCAGACTGGGCAGCCCCCAACATCTGTGCTTTCCTTCCCCAACCCCTGGTCCCCCATCACACACTACCTGACCATGAAGAAGAGGCCCAGGAAGCCTTTCAGCCCCAACAGCGGCATATAAGTGAGGAAGACACGGAGGTAGAAGGTGATCATCCAGGCCAAGTCCTACAGTGAGCAAGGCAGAGGGTGTTTCGGCCACAACACAGCTTCTCCTCTTCCTCTCACTTCACCTGTTTCTTTGCCCACATGGTGCAGCCATTCTCTTAGGTAGTTGGTCATCTTCAGCTTTTCCTCTCAGTGGCCCAATCATATAGGACCTAATGCCATGGCTCCTTTCCTCCATTCCTAGTGGCACCTCCCAACCCTCCCTGTCTGTCACCTTCACAAATAGCAAGGCCTATAGGGTCTCCCTATCTTCAGCTCCCAATCGATCTGAATCCTTCAGCACGCCACCAGATGACTCTTCCAGCCCTGGGCTTCAGTCCATACCAGTGCCTGATCAAAACTCCAATCGCTTTCCTGCACACTGAACCAAGCACCATATTCTTCGCCTGACACCTAGGTCTTCCATGGTATGTCCAGTGACCAAACTCACCCCTCACTTCCCAGCTTCTCTGCTCAGAGTCCCTCCTCCAACAGCCCCACCTCTGCCCATCAACTTCCCATCCTTAAGACCAGCCCAAAAGGTGATTTTACAAGGCTAAGTGCAGTTAGGCACCTTCTGAAATTCCTAGACCCTTTTGCCTGTATCTCTATTCTGGTAACAACTACATTTTGCTTTATCAGAAGTTTCCTAAGAACAGGTACTATCTCCTACTCACCTTCTCCAGCCCTGGTGTCATGAGAACCTCAGGAGATGCTGGCTGCATGAAATCAGGCATCAAGAGGTTGCCTGCTAAGCCCAGATCACTTCATCTCACTTAAGAGACTGAGAGAATCTATTCCTGGTTCATTATTTTGCTCTAAATTAGGCCTGGAGCCAGTCTGTTTCCCCTGGAGAACCTGTTTTGCCCCATTCTGGGTAGCGGTGACAGAATATGGGACATTTGGGCAACAGATACTCACCACCCACTTCTTCCGCTGGATAACAAAATAGAAAATATACCACTGGAAGTAGAGAGGCAGCAAGGCTGGGGGCCCAACTGAGGAAGAAACGGAGACAGGGAGAGGGCATGAGCAGTGGGAGGGTCAGGAAAGGGCTGGTTGGTGCTGGAAAGATAGCCTCCAGCCTGGGCTGCCTCCTCTGCCATCCTCCGACACCCTTCCAGCTCCCTGAGCACTCCTCAATCCATTAGCACCAGCAGGCACCGAAGGTGGGCACAGACGCAAGTCTGGGCAAGGTGAAACTTCCCAAGAACATGCCCTGAGGGTAAGGGGGTGGGAGGGGTGCTCTTTTCCAATGGAACAAAGGGCTGGAGAACTCACCCACCACGTGTGGGATATGCTGTGCCCCCACGTCTTTAATAGGGTACCGCCAATGCTCCCTGCATTGCCTTGGCCACAGCCCTGCCCCTGCCAGGGGCCTTCCTACTGGCATTAGGCCTGTCCCTGAAGTCACCTGCCCTGTGTCCCTGGATGTTCCATCATGCAGCTGAAGGGGCAGGAGCAAGACAGCGTGCGTGTAGGGTGGGGGCTGTGCTGTTCCTTCCCAGTCTGAGCAGCTCACTTCCATGGACCAGGGAGATGGGCTTGTGCAACCCCAACCTCAAGCCCTGGAGGTCAGCTGCAGGAAGAGAAGGCTTCTTTTGAAAGAAAACTGAGAGTTGAGGAGGTGGCTTCTATCTCCTGTGCTGTCCTGTTTCCTCTTCTGTCTCCCTTCTCTGTAGCACCTGATAATACTACCTATAACCTCATCCATGCTTTATAGTACCCACCACGGCTCCTCCATCTTGAGCTGCCATGGATTCCAAAATTCTTTCTTCCAGTAGTCTTTCCTTCACCCCTCTGCCCCATCCACCTTTCTCTAGTAGGGACAGTTGGTAATAGGCCGTTAGGAGGAATTCTTTTAAATTAAAATGGGGTCAATGGAATCCTTTCCTCCTTTCCTTAAAAACTTGACATTTTCAGAGAGTTTTAAAGCTGAAATTTTAAGCATTATGGAACAGGCTTACAAAGCAGGAAATATACAGTAGTCTTCAGAATATGCTTAAGACAACCATGGAAATGTCATCTTCTCAGTTCTGATAGCCCCTTCCTTCTCCCAGAGCTACCTGTACCTTTGTTCTCCTGGGAGTTGAACTGGGCTCCTCCAGGTTACCTTGACTCAAGTCTATTTGACAAGGTTTAAGATGAGGTTTGTGCTCCAACCAAATGGGCAAACATTAGCCTAAATGTTGCCTTTGCTCAAGCTGAAAAGGCAAAGTGCAGTAATGGGGGTTGAGGTTGGGGTGCTTCCTTCAGGCTCTTTCCTTAAAATACCACCACCTCTTGGAGAGCCATTTCCTCCTCAAACCGCTTCAGCACCCCATACCATCACAGAAGAGGACACTCACTCAGGAAGAAATATTTGTGCTGGTGGTTGTATGGCATGTACTTTTTCTTCTGTTTCCCAAGCTGTGAAGAAAAGCAAACACAAATCAGCATCCATAGACCAATTACCCATTTCCCTTTCCCTGTAACCTTGGTTTTTTCCTGCTAAGAAGCTTAGGCCTATTCCAGGGCTGCAGCTTATTGGTGCTATGGCCCAGCCTTACCTCCAACACGTGGAGCCAGAAGCACCGGGCTGTGCTCTGCAAGTATGCCAGGCCCATGCTTATATGAGGGACACACACAGTGCAAAGCGTACAGGTTCTCAGGACTATCTTGTGTTCATGCAGAGACATGTTCGTCATGGGCTTTTCAAGCTCCACTGCTCTCTCCCCTTCCCTTCTCCCATCTGGTACTTTTTTGACATCAGACTCGCCATGGACAACCATAATCTATCCTGATACAGGTTAAGGATTCCCTCAATATCCAGCTCTTAATTCTCCGCATCAGAATCTTTTGGTCTCTTTGCTTCAATATGAGCTTTATAACAATCTCTGAAAAGCTAAGCAAAATTTCGCAAATATTTGTGGAAAGAATACCAAGAATAACTTGGCAATCTGAAGGGTCTGGCAAAGTTTTCCCCAGCAGGTGATGGGTATTTTGTAAGTTTAGTTGCTGAAGAGACAGGCTGGGACCACCAGGACAAGCAGTCCATCCAGAACCCCTAGCAGGGGCTCACAGGAACATGATAGCAAAGCTCTGCTGCCACTTTATGGCTCCAGTTAGTACAGGCGACCAGACGAGCACAAGGGCACAAGAGGAGCACTTAACCCCAAAGCAGAATGTGGGCTCTTCCTTCAATGCGTCCACCCACTGTGCACACAGCTCATTTATGGAGAGCTAATTCTGCGTGAGTCATTTCAGCTAGATGAAGCATTTTTCCACATTAACAGATTGATTCAATAAGTATTTGAGCACCTATTATGTGCCTGGCACTGTTTGTTCTAGGTGCTAAAGGTAGAGAGGTGAACAATCCACAGTTCCTACCCTCATGGAACCTACAACCTAAGGAGAAGAAACATGATAAATTTGTAAATAGAGCTCAAGGTAGTTTACAGACAAGAAAACAGTTGGAGCACTGTGGCTCATGCCTGTAACCCAGCACTCTGGGAAGTTGAGGTGGGTGATTGCTTGAGCTCAGGAGCTGGAGATCAGCCTGAGCCAGAGTAAGACCCTGTCTCTTACAAAAAAAAAAAGCCAGGTGTTGTGGTGGGCACTTGTAGTCCCAGCTACTTGGGAGGCTGACGCAAGAAGATCACTTAAGCCCAAGAGTCTGAGGTTGCTGTGAGCTATGATGCCACAGCACTCTACCGAGGGTGACAAAATGAGACTCTATCTCCAAAAAAAACAGCAAGAAAATAGGACAAAAAGGGAGGAAGGTAGCAAGAGTGGTCAGATATGGCCTCCCTCAGGTGCTGATATCTGAACCAAGGCTTGAATGAGAAGGGTCAGCAACGTGAAAATTAAGTAGATGAACATTCAAAACAGGAATGGCCGATGCAGAGGCTCCTAGATGCTCAAGGGTCAGTAAGTAATGGGAGAATGAGGAAACCAGAGCAGGGCCAGATCATGTAGGGCTCTAGAAATCCCTGGTAAGGCCACAGTTATGAGTTTGGCTTTTATTCCAGTGGCAATGAGAAGCTGCTAGAAGGTTTTCAATGGGTGTGGTGTGATCTGCTTTGCACGTTAAAAGGCTCACTCTGGCTGAAGGTGAAGAGAATTGTAGGGGGCAGGTGGAGTCCCAGGGAGGAGGCTGGAGCTAATCCAGACCAGAGATGGACCAGGCTGTGGGACATACAGCAGTGGAGCTAGTAAAATCGGTAGGTTTGGGATAGCTTTGGAGGCTGTGTGAATAAGGGTTGCTGGTGAGCTGCATGTGGTAGTGAGAGTTACCCCCTCCTGGTCAACACTAACTTGAGAGGGGAAAACTGAAACACCTTGTTCTGTGGGGTGAGTGGGACAGAAGCCTGGCTTCCTATCTTGGAACTATTATGAAAAGGAGCCCCGTCCCACTGCTGGCTCCTTGAATGGTAACCAAATGGCATTATGATCCTAATAACTTTGTCCCATTGTGCTCAGACCCTCTGTCAAAAAGATTCAACTTAGAGCAAAGTGTCCCCTATACCTCCTTGTTCTCCAGGAGAGTTGCGAAGCATTGGGATGGATGTCATGGGGGCAGCACAGGCATCAATAGCCAGTTGAGCTGCACACCGAGGGACTGAAGCAAGCCCCAAGCAACTGACAGTCTAGGTACTCACTAACAGGCAGCCTACCCTCATTCTCATAGCTAGGGGAAGAAAAGGAAAGAATAAAAGAAGGAAAGGCTATTTTGTGTCCCAAATCAGTCTCTATCCTTGATGTCTGCAGACAGGAATTTCCTTAATACCTGAGTACCAAGAAGCAACAAAGGTAGTAGTGTGAGATGGTTCCCTTTCCACTTAGCCTCCCCACCTGTTTTTTAACCCCTTGCAGTGACAATAATGTGCTACTGTCCAGTAAATAACCACACTGCCCTTGAAGCAGCCACTTGAGCCAGGTATGGGGTCAGGGATGGTTCACACAGTGTTGAAGTTGGACAATTAACAACTCCAAGAAGTCCATGTTCATGAACATAATGAACAGATGGGGCATGAGCCTTAAGCTATGAGTTGCTCATGCCAGGACCTTCCACAGAGTTCTCACGGTCAGAGGGGAGAGGAGAGCCAAGTTACATTGAACTCATGCCTAGAACTGAAATGTATTTAACAACAGTTTAATTCCTGGCAAGCAGAAATGTCAAAGAGTGAGGGAAGGAGGCCTGGTAGAAGTTTGACTATAGCCCAGAGCCTTGAGACGCAGGGTTTTCAATTAACTTTTCAAAGAACTCTGCTGGCCTTTCAGAGCTTTCCATTGCTTAATGCTCACTGAAAGCTCACCAGATCTCTACTCCCAGGCTTTTTCCTTCAGTCCTACATTATAATTTCTGATCACAACCTCAGAGGATGACTCAACCCAATGCTGAGCACCCTGATGTCAGACTGGGATCAGGAGGGTGGGAAGCCCTTGCTAAGTGACTGTTCCAGGCACTGGGTGTCAAGCAAGAGTGAGACAGTCCTATCTGTGTTCTTGATGTCAGTTCAGGGTACTAGGATAACTGACAAGTAGGAGTCAAAGGCAATTTCAAGAGCAGGGGGTGATTGCCTGGGGCAGGGAAAGCAGCATCAGGAGGTACCCTCATCAACCCCTAGCATGAGCAAGGGCTCACACAGTCATCTCCTAGTCATCTTCTGATCCTTTGCAGCACATGGTGCTTTTTAATACGATAACTATTTGTTGACTGAACCAACTCACATGGATGGTGATGGTGTTCTGGGCAGCACTGCTCTATTGCCTCTTGATCCCCAGAACTTTCAAATGGAAAGGCCCCAGCAAGCCCGGCCCTTGATACCCACACTGACAATATTGTGGATATTCCCCCCAAAGCCCTGGGTGCTGGCTGTTTTCCACTTCCCATTTCCCCTAAACCCCTCTGTGCTGGTTGTTTTCCATTCTCGAAGACCTTTCCACTAATACCTCCACTCACCTCCACAGAGAGGATCTTCCCCAAGGCAAAGAAGAAGGGATGCATGTTGATGTCTGGGTCTTTGCGGAAGCAGTTGGGCTTGGCATGGTGCTGGAAGTGCATATGGTTCCACCAACTGGCAGGGGCCCCCTACAGAGAAGTGGAAACATGAATATGAAAGCCTAATGACTGTCCTCCACCAGCCAGCCCTGTATTGCCTAGAGTTTCCAGAGACCCCTGTCCATCCCACTGACCTTCAGGTGGCCAATCACAAAATGATGTAGTAGATGGTTCCATGTGGAGGTACTGAAGACTGACAGGTGCCCAAAGTCATGCTGCAGCCAGCCAGCTTGGGCCTGGGTGAGAAAAGTCAGCACTGAGAATAGCCACCAGCCCAGCATCCCTCTCATTGACCTCAGTGCTTCCTACAGCCTCTCCCTTCCTCCTAAATCCACCAAAGCATGTGATGTCCATCAGCAGTCAGGAAACATGGATCCTAATTCTGAGGCTCTGCTACTGACTCACATGTGAGTTGGGATAAATCACTATCCCTTCTCTGTCCTTCAGTTTTCCCAACTCTGAAGTTCATGACTTATGATGGATTGATGTCCAGAATGCAAAAAGGATCAGAGATGAGCAGAAAGCTTGCCCAATGTGTCTGTCATTATTTAACATGTTGGGCAATGTCAATGGTAGGGAGGGAACAAAGCCAAACCAGGATCTTGGTTCTTGGCATACTTAGGCTGTGGCAGAACCTGAACTTGAAGTTTCAGAGAATAAAGTTCATAGGAGGAAGGAACCCTAGGAAAAGCAGCAGGAGAGGCAGTGAGAGAAATGAAGACACACATGTGGCTGATGAACAGATGAAAGCCTCGGACATGGAACATATGTCTCCTCCTGCACTAACTCTCCCTCAAAGGGAAGGGCTCTTTGGTCTTCTGAAGGGGACAAAGAGCTTTCCCCTGGGATGCCAAGGATGGCTGTACACCTGATAAGCCACAGGCTCTTACCTGCACTGCACTGAGCAACACTGCACAGAGGAGGAAGGGCACGAAGGATGTCCCAAAGACCCAAAGTGTGAGCCAGGCAGTGACATCCATCAGCAGGATGTGCAGCAGGTACAGCAGGAAGAACAGGTGGTTGGCCTTCATAAGCCCCATCCGCTCCACCGTGGCCCGCAGCTCCCGGAACTCATCAGTCAGTTCTTTCTGGGAGGGAAAGGAGCTACCAGTTATTATGCAAACCAACAAATGCTGCAGAACAGAGCCCTCAGGCTCAATGACCTTCTGTTAAGCTGCTTATGGGAAGTTCTGGAGTCCTACGTAGAGATGTCACAACAATAAGGGTGACATGAGGAGGATTTGCCTAAGAGTTAAGCTGACTTGATTTATGTCTCTCCTTGCTCTGCCATTAACTGTGTGATCCTTGATCATGTTGCTGAAATTCTCTAAGCCTCAGTTTTCTCATCTGTAAATGTGTGAGAATTTATGTGTTTCTCCTTGGCACATAGTAAGTGCTCAACAAATAGGTCTCATGTTGATGATGATGATAGCAGTGGCAGCCTTGGGAGCGCCATAGTTTTCCAAGCCCTGCTCCCTTAGGCTGTGCAGAAGAAGCTGGGACATCAAGACTCCCAAGAATTACTGACCGTGATTACTTGTGATCCCATCTGGGCTTTACTTCTCCCCCTTCCCCCACCTCAACAACCAAGAGACTCCCAAGAGCAAATAAGGTCTCACATTCTTGGTAGGCTCAAAGCTGGGCTGCTCTGGAGATAGTTCTCCAATCAGGAGCGAGTTCATATACTTCCTCACAAGGCCCTTGTTGATATGAAATGCCACAAACGGGTCCTGCGTGAGAAAAGACAGAAAGGTGAGGAAGCCAGCCCCCCTAGGGTTTACACCAAAGGCTATCCACCTGCCAGCAAGAAGACTGAAGACAAGATGAAGCAGATACCACCTTCCTCAGGCCAGCTGCCCTTTGAGGGTGCTCAGACCTTTCCCAGGAGTCCACGGCCCAAGGCCACCCAGCATCTGTGTCCTAGTTATAAGGGCACCATGCTGAGGAAGACTTGGCTGTGAAGACCATCCCAAACACATTCCTAGACTGGTCTTTCACCTGGTATCTCTGGGGACAGCTTTTGCCCAAGAATTTAGGTATAAGTGAGGAACAGAAGGGTTGGACGGGGTTCTCAGTCTTTTCTTGTGGAACTTTTTAACAAGTCTCTTCTCTCTCGGAGCTAGTCTTCTTAAATTGCATAGAGGGAGACATCCAAGGTCTAAAGTGGGGAACTCTTGTATTCCTCCTCCCTCATTTTCGCGGCTGTTCCCGGTAGGATTCCATATTTCTCCTAGCACTCTGAACACTCCCTGTCCCAGGGTGGCTAACTGGGGTTATGCAAGGTGGGATCCTTCTCAGCAAGATTCACAGTTCTAAGGTCTGGCGGGCCAAGGCGCTGAGACACCGCATGAAGGGCGGGGGAGGGAGGGGAGAGGGGCGGAGCCAGCGGCCGGTGGCACCACACATCCGGACCAATCGCCGTTTTGGTTGCCGAGTCCCCGGCCCCAAATCACACTGCGGGAAGCCCCAGTGGCCGTGCCTGCTCCGTCTGCGCATGCGCCAGCCCACGACTGTGCCGTTGTCCGTGGCCTGGTCTCCCGAGTGACCACTTTGGGTGACTTGAGCAGACTCCGGCCTCGCCCCCTAGGCCGGCAGCGTCAGAAGGCGGGGCGCGTCCTAGCCCTGCAGCGTCTAAGCTCTGCTGCAATGTTATGGAACATTTGGTGGCCCCAGGCACACTCTGAGACCCCTGGATAGTGGGTGGAGGCTGCGGAGGGAGTCACGCAGCAAGGCACGGGATCAAAGAGGACGCAGGGGGAGGCGACGTGATCTTGGCCTCCAAGGAACGTCCCAACTTTTCAAGTCACAAGGGAAGACCCCGTCTCCTGGTACTACAACCCGGTAGGGAGGCACCAGGTGCCTTGGCTGGAGACTCTTGGTCTCGAAAGAGATGGAGCAGGATCTGCCTTGGGGAGCGCGCTGACCCCGAAGGAGGTCCAAGGGAAGGAGGAATGGGACTCGCAAGGGGCCTCGCAAGGGGCCTAGTGCCTTGGAGGGCTAACAGCTCTCTGCCGAATAGATGGAGACCCAGCTGGCCTGCGTCCGGGTGCCCTCCCCGGCAGGATTCGAGGACAATTCCGAGCGTCCTCGCTAAGGGTACGCTGATGCTGTTCCCATTTCCCCTAATGTGCCAGCTACTGCTTGCCTCTCCGGCGCCTGCTGTCCCTTCCGCGTCCTCCAGTCTTCACAGGGCGCAGAAGTTCCCAGAGCACTTGGCTCCCCAAATTTTCCCCCTTTCCACCCTATCTTCAAGATGGGTTCCCTCTCTTGCTAGCGAGTGGAGCCCAGCGTGCTCGTTCCACACACAGTTGCACACCCGGTCTCAGCTTCGACACTAGACGTAACTCCCTCTTCCCACCACTGAAGAGGGAGTATCCCAGCCCAGCTCTGGGTTCAGCCCACGCCTGGAGACCGCAGACTCAGACTACAGACAGAATGCACGGATGGGCGGCGCAGTCCTTTGTTTGTGTGTACATGTTGCTGACCTCCATCCCCACTCCTCAGACTCCAATTTTCTGAGCCCTTCTCCTGCCCTTGCATCCCGTGACCACAGGACACCCAACCTCCGAGCAACCGGCAAGCTCCGGCGCCTCCCCCGGCTTTTCTCCGAATTAGTTGCTCGCCTCTGGGTGCTAAACTTTTTAGCTCCCACGCAAGCAGCCTCTGACCACTGCCACCCGGCCCTGCTCTCTCCCGTGCCCTCGCTTGGCAGCGCTCACCGTGGCATCCTGCCCGGCGTAGTGGCTAATGACCCGGGAGCCCCCTGGGTGCCGGCGGGTGAACTCGCTGATGTTGTACACCTTCCGGTCGATCACTAGCCACCGCTCCTCGCGCCCAGAGCGCTGCGCTACCTCTTCCCAGGTGAAGTAACGTGGAGAGGACCCCCGAGCCGGGGTCTCGGCCGCCAGCGGCTCTGGGGCCATGGCTGGCCTGGCGACTCCGCGCGCCGGCCGGGCAGCGGATGTCAAGAGCGCGCCCAGCGTCCACGCGATAGCGCGTGCCGGCTTCGCGTGCTCCTGGAGCGGGTCCGCTGGCGCGCGCCGGAACCCCACAGTCCACCAGGCCGGGTTTTCAGCGCCGCGGTGCGGACCTCCGAGCCTCGCAGCGCGGACCGCGGAGCCTAGCAGCGCGCGCTCCCATTGGCCAGTGCTCGTGGCGCGAGGAGCGCGCCTCCACCCCCGCCGCGGGACCCCAGACTCGTGGCAGCGCGCACGTGCGCCCCCTTGCGGGCTCCCTGTTGGTGTGGTCGCCCGGTTCGGCTTCCTAGCGATGCCTCCCGCGGGCCCGCGGTCGGAATAACGGTTCCCGCGGAGGCAGAGTGCCCGAGTACAACCAGGAGTTGGCCAGGCCGAGCCGGGTCAGGCGTGGCCGGCCGGAGTGGGGCCGAGCTTCATAAGTGTATGGATGTAGGCGGCGGAGCCGAAAAGGTGGCTGGAAGGCGGCTGGGACAGGGAGCTGAGGAAGTGGTCCCCACCGCCCGGTGGTCCCTCATTGAGGCTGTCCCGGGGGCGGGGGCGTCCGGTGGGAGAAGGAGCCAACCTGGGAGCCGAGGTCGTACTGAAGGGTAGGGGATGGCTGTCCCGGAGTCCAGGCTGCCCCAGGGGCATCTTCCTTTGGCGGTGGCTGCCTTCGTGAAGGGCTTCAGATGTGACACTACCGGGATCCAATCTCTCGCTGCCTCGTCACGCTGTTCCACCTGCTGTGCTGCCTGAAGTAATAGCCTGAGAACTCATGCAGTTGCATTTGTCTTGTGAACAGCATGATTTTGGTTTATTGGGCTTGTGGGGGTAGGGTGAATTGTTAATGCTTTAATTCGCTCAATATAACATTAAAATGCCCTTTGCTTTTTTTTGTTTTTATATTTGTTTATTAAAAAATAAACTGGGGTCGTTAAATAATGATCCCCAGCGTCGCCTGAGCTGTAGGCAGCCCTGTGTGAAAGCCCTGGCTCTTAAGAGTTGAGGTTTCTATTGTAGTGTGGAGGCTGCTGAAACCCTTGGGAGACTTTTAAACAGAGAAACTAGAGCTCAGACTTCTGGTTTTAAACAGGTGGGTGTGCCAGTTAAGGAGCTGTTGCAGTCCTGAAAAAACCCAGAGTTTAGGTTCTGAAATTCTCTTTTATTTAATCAACACACACTTTATGGTCTAAGCACTGTTCTTACTGTTTTCCAAACTCTCGAGCACCGACCTAGCATCTGAGCTCCTAGGAGTCAGGAGAGGGTGATATAGAGACCATATTTCTGGTAGAAAAGGCCCTTAATCCATTTGATCCAAATCCCTCACTTTACAGATTAAAAAATTGAAGTTCATAATGGAGAACTTCCATTATGGAGAACTTCTTCCATAATGGATAACTTCCTATGCGGAAGTTTCAGTATCCTGACTTTCAGTTAAGATGCCAGGCCCCCACACCTTAGTTTATGTAGCTGCTCCTTTATATAGTCAATATTCCTTTTTAAAAGCCTGCCTAACAACTTGGCAATATCTAACAAAAGCTATAAAATGATTTGTATTGTTTAAGTAATTTCACTCTTAGGAAGGTAAGAAGTGGGGTGACTACAATGATAGCAAATTTTGTAGCAATAACTGGAAACAACTCTTAAGTCCTAAGGATAAGAAAATCACCAAGCTTAATGGGCTCTCTTAGCACAGTGAAGAATTAAAGAGTGATTAAAAATGACCAGGATATGGGCCAGGCCTACCCCTCTGGGAGGTCCAGATGGAAGGAACACTTGAGGTCAGGAGTTTGAGAATAGCTTGAGCAAGAGTGAGACCCTGTTTCTGCAAAAAATAGAAAAAATTAGCCTGGCCTTATGGTGCATGCCTGTAGTTCCAACTACTTGGAAGGCTGAAGCAGGAGAATTGCTTGAACCCAGGAGTTTGAGATTGCAGTGAGCCATGATGATGGCACTGTACTCTAACCCAGGTGACAGAGGAAAATTTGTTTAAAAAAATAATTTGTTTTTAGTAATTTCATGTTTGGGCTTGTCACTGGTAGCTAAGTGGTTAGGGTGCCAGCCACATACACTGGGGCTGGTGGGCTTATACGTAGTCCAGGCCTGCTAAACAACAATGACAACTACAAAAAAAAAAAAAATAGTTGGGCGTTGTGGCAGGTGCCTATAGTCCCAGTTAGTTGGGAGGCTGAGGCAAGAGAATCACTTAAGCCCGAGAGTTTGAGGTTGCTGTGAGCTGTGATGTCACGGCACTCTACTGAGGGTGACATAGTGAGACTCTGTCTCAAAAAAAAAAAAAAAGAAAATTTCATGTTTAGGGTTGTAGCATAAGGAAATCTTTTTGGAAAAATATTTATAAAACAAAAAAATTGAAGCAGTATCTATGATAGCAAAAAAAAAAAAAAAAAAAGAAATAATCTAAATGCCCACTAATGGAATATTATGCAGACTTTAAAAATAATGTAATAAAAATTTGGCTGATCTATGCAAAAGGACTAGAAGGAAATGATAATAGTGGTTGTTTCTGAATTGAATGGGTCAAGATAATTTGTATTTTCTTTAATACTTTATGAGTTTTTAAATAATGAACATGTATTAGTTTTACCATCAGAGAAAAAAAGGTTATAAAGGGGCGGCGCCTGTGGCTCAAAGGAGTCAGGCGCTGGCCCCATATGCTGGAGGTGGCTGGTTCAAACCAAGCCCTGGGCCAAAAAAAAAAAAAGTTATAAAAATACCATTTGTAGAATGCTTCCTTCATTAACCCCACCTACCTAGAGCCATTCATTTCGTTAAGTGTCTTATTCAACACTTATGGCTCATTTGCTCTTTTTCACTTACTTTGATAGGTGCTGGGAATATAAAGTTCAATACTGTAAGGGTCAGGACTTGCCTCGTCTACTGGGGGAGACAAACAAGCCAATCACTGATCATAGCTCAGTAGGATAGATGTAAATTTAATTAATCTTTGTGATTATCAGAATTTAAACAGTTTGTGTGGCATGAATTTGCATTCACGTTTCTTTGCTTTTTGTGAGTTCTTAGGTCAGAGTCATGTGTTTTGTTACCTCCCTACTAGGTTATAATCTTCTGGGGCAGGGATTATGAATTATTTAGTGCTACCTGATGTATATTCAGAGCACCTAAATTTGGTGTTCTATATGAAATCCCACATAAACTAGTTGTGCTAACTGATGATTTCAACTCGAAAAAAAAACAAGAGAACAAGTATGCAGGCTACTAGGCAAATGACCCATTGCCCTGTCCCTATATAGGTGGTCATGCAGACTCTGAAAACCCATTTCCAGGCCTGAGTGGGGATCATCTAGACAAACCCATTGTCCTATAGGCTCTGCTGATCCTAAATTAACTTGCCTTATCCAGGATCTGTATCACATGCTTACTTCCAGATTGGCACTTGTGAATACCAATTGTTTGGTCAAATTTTCTGCTCAGGAAACAGAGTGAAATCAGCTTAAGACATTAATGCCCATTCTAATCAGGCTATAGTTGAGTGACATAACTGATTAAGGCCATTGGAATAACCTGAAATGTGAGTTCAAATTTTGATCCTTTTTGACAGAGGATTATAAAGATAATAGTTGGACAACGGATTGGATGCTTTGCAGAGTCAACAAATGCAGAAGCGGTCTTGGTGTTGCTCAGTTGCCACTGCAGCCTCCTCTCAGTGTCAGCCCTTCAGGCCTTTAAGGACCAAAACCATTTTTACAAAATCTGGGTTTCTGTGAAATTAGGTAATTTATGGAGATGCAGTAATTACAGTGCCTCACAATAGGCACTAATAAAGTCAACTGTACCAGTTTTGATTTAAGAAAAGCCATCTGAGCGGTGCCTGTGGCTCAAAGGAGTAGGGCACCGGCCCCATATGTCGGAGGTGGCAGGTTCAAACCCAGCCCCGGCCAAAAAACTGCAAAATAAAAAAAAAAGAAAAGTCATCTGTAACAATTTTTTAGGTTCATATCAACTAATATAGTATTACCAAATAATTCAGGACATGTAGTGCTTAAACTAAAGAAAGAATCCCAAGGTCACACCTACATTGGGCAAAGAGAGAACTAGAAACTGAATTCTTTTCTTTTTACCACACCCTAAGAATGTAGGAGATTCAGGAGAGAGGGTGTGAGCTCATGCAGGATGAGATTTCCTTAGTGCAGTTTTCTTGTTATTGTTGTGTAAAGTATAGATGCCATAGAAACAGATCTACTAAACCCATTATTTTATAGATAAGGTGATAGGTTCAAAGAGCTGGAGCCTCACAGGAAAAATAGGACAACTAGAGCTAGAATTTACTCCATAATTCCTTTCTATTTTTTAAGCTCCTCTCTGCAGTTTTTATTTTTATTTTTTAGCAGACTTTCACTCTGTCGCCCTGTGTGGAGTGCTATGGCATCATCATAGTTCACAGCAACCTCAAACTCTTGGGCTCAAGTGACACTTTTGCCTCAGCCTCCCGAGTAGCTGGGACTATAGGCACCCAACACAACGCATGGCTATTTTTTTAGACGCAGGGTCTCACTCTTGCTCAGGCTGATCTTGAACTACTGAGCTCAGGCAATCCACCTGCCTCGGCCTCCCAGAATGCTAGGATTATAGGCATGAGCCACCCAACCTGGCTCTGCAGGAGTTTCTAAACAGGGGGCTCAATAAATGTTTTTGGTACTAGGCTACCCTGGTTTACAAAAGAAGACTGGTTCCCTTTTGTAGTCATTGCTTCTGTGGGGCACCTTCTTCCCAGACCCTACACTTGCCTCTTAAAAAATGGGAAAAGGAAGGCCTGAACAGATGATCCCATATCTTCAGATTGGCTAGCAGAGTTGGTCTGGAGTGCTCTGAGCATTGACAAAGGCAATTTGCTGGACTCTTAATGCAACTTTACAATACAAAGGATCTCTATTTAGGAGAAAACAAAGCCAAGCTTAGAACTTTATAATGAGAAGATTTTTTACTTCGCTGTGTCAAGCCATCCTGCATACAGGGTGGACATAAAGTTCTCGTACAGTTTACTATGTTAAACTTTTTTTTTTTTTTTTTTTGTAGAGACAGAGTCTCACTTTATCGCCCTCGGTAGAGTGCTGTGGTGTCACAGCTCACAGCAACCTCCAACTCCTGGGCTTAGGCGATTCTCTTGCCTCAGCCTCCTGAGTAGCTGGGACTACAGGCGCCCGCCACGAAGCCTGGCTATTTTTCTGTTTTGCAGTTCGGCCAAGGCTGGGTTTGAACCCGCCACCTTTGGTATATGGGGCCGACACCCTACTCGATGAGCCACAGGCGCCACCCTACTATGTTAAACTTTTTTAAATTGCATGGGAACTTTATGTCCACCCTGTACATGTATGTATATAAATTTATTTACTTTCTAATATATTTTACCTTTTTCCTGTTACTGGACATTTGTGTAGAAATTTTGCTTGTGTAAATATTGTGATGGACATTTTTGTACATAGATAACTGGTTTTTATTTCTGCGTGTTTTCTTAGGATAAATCTTATATATGTGTAATTAGTGGATCAAACGATAAAAACAGGCTCGGCGCCTATGGCTCAACGGGCTAAGGCGCCAGCCACGTACACCTGAGCTGGCGGGTTCGAATCCAGCCCGGGCCCGCTAAACCACAATGACGGCTGCAACCAAAAAATGGCCGGGCGTTGTGGCGGGCGCCTACAGTCCCAGCTACTTGGGAGGCGGAGGCAGGAGACTCGCTTGAGCCCAGGAATTGGAGATTACTGTGAGCTGTGATGCCACAGCACTCTATCCAGGGTGACAGCTTGAGGCTCTGTCTCAAAAAAACAAAAACAAAAAAACAAATGATAAAAACATTTTTAGGCGTCCGTTATTTTTCCCTAACCAGCCAATTTGTTGCCAGATTGTTTCATAGGAATTTATTGTGCACTTACTATGCATTCCTTAGTTTCATTGGATTGTTGTTGCCAGAGAAAGAAAGGAATGGTGTTCCCTGACTCCCTAGCTAACTGCCCCCTCACCAGTCCTGTAAGTTGTAAACATACAGGATAAAAGCACTGCCCTTTGGGATGTAAGGGTCCCTGGAAGGAGTCTCTCAGCCCTGCCCCACACATTCTACCCAAATAATTGCAATATAAAACTACAGTCAAATTCTATTCTAAATGCACTTCAGAGTTGGAGAAGGATCCATCAAATTTTAACAGGATACAATGTGGTAAAACAGACAGAATAAGGATTGTCTTTGAGAGACCTGGAATCAAGACCTGCTGTTCCACATACTGCTATGTAATCTTGGAGAGTCGTGTCAATAGCTCTGGGTTTCATTTGCCTTGTCTGGAAAGTGAAAGGGTTGGCCAGATGCCTTCCAGGGCTCGCAGTCTGCACTTGCTTTTAATTAAAGGTTTGTACAATATACCGTCTCTCTTAGCAGTGTTCACCTAGTGCTAATGCTCTGGGTAATAACTCAGTTTTCTGACCTGTCATTTAAGGCAACTAACTTTGAAAATTACTGAATGTTTTTAAGATTGTTACGACTTAGGCCAGGCATAGTGGCTCACACCTGTAATCTTGGCACTCTGGGAAGCCAAGGTGGGTGGATTGCCTGAGCGCAAGAGTTCAAGACCAGCCTGAGCTACGGTGAGATCCTGTCTCCAAAAATAGCCAGGCATTGTGGTGAGCTGCCTGTAGTCCTAGCTACTATAAAGGCTGAGGCAAGAGGATCACTAGAGCCCTGGCGTTTGAGGTTGCTGTGAGCTGTGAGGCCACAGCACTCTAACCAAGGGTGACAAAGTGAGACTCTGTCTCACACACACACACAAAAGAGAGATCATTATGACTTTCACTACGTATTAATAAATTGTTATCTAGTAAGCTTGGTTAAAGTAGTTTGGCCTGACTGATATTGCTAGCTAAGATAATGTGTGTATGGTATTTTCACATACCTCATGTTCTTTGATCCTCTTTTTTCTTTTCTTTTTTTTTTTTTGAGACAGAATTTCACTCTGTCACCACGGCTGGAGTGCAGTGGTGTCATCATAACTCACAGCAACCTCAAACTCCTGGGCTCACATGATCCTTTTGCCTCAGCCTCCTGAATAGCTGGGATTAGAGGTGCGTGTCACAATGCATAGGCTCATTTTTCTATTTTTTAGTAGAGATGTGGTCTTGCTCTTGTCCAGGCTGATCTTGAACTTCCACCCTCAGGTTATCATCCTGCCTTGGCCTCTCTGACTGTTAGGAGGCATGAGCCACTGCACCTGATCCTTATTATTAGAAAAAAAAAAATTAGATGAGATAGGTCAGAAATTACTCTCTCCATTTTGTCACGAGGAAACTAAAGGTCAGAGAGACTGTGAAATCTTAACATTATGTGGTAAGTGTGAGAAAGACATCCTGTGGTGGGCTGTGTTTGCTTTTGATTTGTGACTCCGCACAAGAAGAGACAGAGCCTGTTCCCCACAGGTCTGCTGCTGGGCTTACGACCATGGCAAATAGCGTAACACAGACAATGATGGTCCAATGGTTAGACGTATGACCCAAAGGCCTTCAGGGTCTTCTTCTAGAATCAGTCCATGCAAGCGGGAATGAGGCCAAATTTTTCCTGCTCAGGTTGCTTAGCAGTACCATGTTTTTTGTCACATGGAGAAGACCCTTCAGCAGTCAGAGAGAATCAGACCCACAGGAAAGAAAAGCAAAGACAAATGTTGGATTGCTGCTTTCAGAGGCCCTAATTCCAGAAGCTGACCTGGCTAGTTGAGCCAATAAATTTCTTTTTTTTCCTTAGACTGGTCAAAATTTATTTTCTTCTCTTCTCTTCTCTTCTCTTCTCTTCTCTTCTCTTCTCTTCTCTTCTCTTCTCTTCTCTCTCCCTCTCTCTCTTTCTTTCCTTTTTCATTTTTTTCTGCCAAAGCTAAGAAGATTTAGAATTTATTTTCTAGACCAGGCACAGTGGCTCGCACCTGTAATCCTACCACTCTGGGAGGCTGAGGTGGGTGGGTCACCTGAGCTCAGGAGTTCAAGACCAGCCTAAGCAAAAGCGAGTTCCCATCTCTACCAAAAATAGAAAAAACTACCCTTGAGTTGTGCTGGGCTGTGGTGAGTGTGTATAGTCTCAGCTACTTGGGAGGCTGAGGCAAGAGGGTTGCTCAAGCCCATGAGTTTGAGGTTTTGAGGTTTTGAGGTTGCTGTGAGTTGTGATGCCACGGCACTCTACCTAGGGCAACAGACCAAAAAAAAAAAAAAGAAGAAAGAATTTATTTTCTATTATTTGTAATCAAAAAAATAACCCAGAACTTCTGGCTGTCAGGCCATGGTCCTTTCTTCTGATGTTATTAGCAATGAGCCATTGAGCCAGGCATATATATGCTGAGTGCTTTACATCAACACAAAAGCCTGAGTCCAGAGAGGCTGAATAGGGAATACGGAGCCCTGGAAGAGAAAAATCCCTTCCCAGACACTATAGCATCTAAACTATATATTTTAAGAACTAAGGAGATTAGAGTTTTTGTAAAATATAGCGAAGTGATTCTGCCCAGTAGAAAAGGATACCCAGCTCGGGGGAGGGGGGTCTAGGCTGCAGCATCCCCTTCCCCATGCAGGAGCTTCTCCTTCCCTGCCTCTGCCCCGCTTCTCATCCATCATCCTGACTTGTTAAGTGTGTGCTGAGCTTTTGAGAGAAAGGCCAATATAAGCGTAATCTCTTTCCATTGCTAAGTCATTTTAGGTTGCAAAACTCTTAAAAGTTCATATCATTAAATCTAATGACTCACTGGCTTCATGGCGAAAGCACTAGAGCATTGCCCATGAAATTTACACATTCAGTACAAACCACTCTTGGGAGATTCTGATTCACATTTCTGTTGCCGTCTTGCTGTTTGCTTCAGGATGTCTATCTCACCATCGTTTCCAAATTGTCACATCCCACACTGAACATTCTACTTCCCACTTCACCTTCCAAACCTTCTTCCCCCACCCCCATCCCCGCCCCGTGTTGCTGTCACCATTGTTACGAACACCCTGCTCACTCAGTAGGAGAAGCCAGAGATCTGGGGGTTATTTTTGAAACTTCTTTCTTGGTGATTCGTTATGAAGTCCTGTCAGTTCCACCTTCAGAAACACAAATCTCTTCAATGCCCTGAATCTCCAGTACCTCACATGAGTGTCACTTGCCTTGATTCCTGCAGTAACTGGCTATCCTTCATTTGACTCCTCCTATTTATTTTCTCCAGAGCAGCTAGAGTGATCTCTTAAAATTCAAGAATCATGCACTTGAAATAAAATTCATACTCTTGTGGCCACCTACCTCTCTAATCCCTCTGGGTGGGCCCTCTTCCCCTCACCAAGTAGGCTGTAGCCAAGGTGGCCTTTCTGTTTCTGAGACGTGCTAAACTCAGTCATGAATTAGAGCTTTGGCATACGGCTGTTCCTTCTGCTTAAAACATGATTTCCTGACCTTCACTTGACTGTCTCTTTCTCAACCATCTGTGCCCAGCTTAAATTCCATTTCTCCAAATGCTGCTTCCATGACTACAACTCTTTCTAAGAAAAGGTGCTCCCCTGATCTATTCACTGCTGTTTACTCTTGATTTCAACATCTTCTTTGTTTTCTTCTTACAGAATTTGTACTTATTTTGTTTTCATTGTCTGTGTTTTTATTCTCCATCCCCCTAACCAAACTTTGTGAGGAAGGGGCTTTGTCTCATTCATTGGTGCATCCCTATCTGTACAATGTGTTGAATGAATGAATAAAATCAGTGAGATGAAAATAAATGAAAACGAGTGATACCAATAAGAGGTCATAATAAAATACGTATAGAGAGCCAATCAAGATAAAAATACTCAAACTCTGTCCCATAATTTTAAAAAAGAGAGATTGCCTTTTCACCTATCAGATTTACAAAATTTAGAGGTTTAGCTTTATCTCTTAGATTTTGCCAAAATCCAGAAAAACAGGTTATGAGAGGATAAATTAGTACAGTGTACTTAGAAATTATCTGGCAGTCTTGGTTTCAGTTTCTCTGGCTTCAGTATATTTATGTTAAAATGAGTTGGCCAGAATTTCATCACTGTAATAATCTCTAAAAGGCTTTCTAACTCCCTAAGTTAGTCATAGATTCAAATTTAACTGATTAATTCAGTCAAATCAATTGCTTTGGGAGTGACGTAGTCAAAACCACCAGTTGGTTGACTAATTAGGCCCTGGCTTTTGCTGGTGTGCACACAGGTACCATAACTGCCTCTCTTTTGGCATTAACTGCTGCTGGGTCATTAACACCAGTTAGTAAAACCGGAAGGAGATAACCACATTTCTTTATCAGACAAAATGTATATCTTACTTCTCCAGCTGTTGCCTTTCCAAGGCATTTGTTCATTAGCTAAAAAGTAAGGTGCACATGTTTTAAATTTGATGAATTTTAAAGAAATTGATGTAAGTATTCTGTAGGTAAAAATTCAAAATGACAAAAGAACTTTTTTCTCTTTTCCAGTTTTACCCACAGACTCTGAAGTCAGTAGTTGCTGGATGGGAACATAAGAGCAATAAATTAAACTCCGGAAAGGAAGATGAAAGGGATTGAATTTATGGTCTTTAGTTAATGGACCAGATTACTATCTCCCCAGTTTGTAATGAAGCACATATCCTCCCAGTCTTTTCTTTCTGGGATATACATAAAAGGGTCAAGACTGATAATGTGCATAAAAGCTTACTGTCTTGGAAATATGTTTATTTAGCTATACAGGGTGGACATAAAGTTTGTGTGCAATTTAAAATAGTTTAACATTGGATCGGCGCCTGTGGCGCAACGGGCTAAGGCACCAGCCACGTACACCTGAGCTGGCGGGTTCGAATCCAGCCTGGGCCCGCCAAACAACAATGATGGCTGCAACCAAAAAATGGCCGGGCATTGTGGCAGGCGCCTGTAGTCCCAGCTACTTGGGAGGC
>CAUYRH010072765.1:0-29460 GCA_963574655.1 Perodicticus potto
ATCTTACAAGGGTACAAGTGAAAATTACTAAATGTAGAATATAAATGTCTTCATATAGTGATTAAAAGGCCATGAAGGCTATGTTAAATAGTTCAATGAAAATATTTCAGATTGTATATGAAGTCTGCATATTGTGCCCCAGGATGGCACCAATGGGCACAATTATGTTTTTTTTTTTTTTTTTTTTTTTGCCGTTTTTGACCGGGGCTGGGTTTGAACTCACCACCGCCAGCATATGGGATCAGCGCCCAACCCCATTGAGCCACAGGCGCTGCTCCACAATTGTTTTAATAAAAATAAAAAAAAAAGGGATATTAGAGATTAAGATTTCTGACATGCAAGTCCTTATGGTAAATGTGTCTGGGAGATGGGAGGTTGTTGAAAGTGGAATCAAAGTGAAAGCTGCTCAGGTCAAGGAGTCAAGATACCAGATAATTATGATGAATTTTCTGAGAAGAGGGCAGACTTGCCTGGGGTGGCACTAGAAATTTGAATAGGAAGAAATACAATAAATTGAATCCCAACTTTTCAACAACTGAGAGTGAGTTACCAGGAGGTGAGAACAACATGCCAGTTTTGATGAAGGGAGAAGTCAAATACTCCTTTATTTTTTTAAATCAGTAATTCTGAATAATTTTTTTATTCAGTGCATTTATTGGCAATCCTCTAAGACTGTGGCTCCCACCCCCTAGGCCGTGGACCGGTACCAGGTGTGGCTTGTTAGGAACAGGACTGCACGGCAGGAGATGAGGAGAGGATGACAAGCAAGTGAAGCTTCATCTGTACTTGCAGTTGCTCCCACGTCACTGCCTGGGCTCTGCCCCCTGTCACGTCAGCAACAGCATTACACTTTCATAGGAGCGTGGCCCCTACTGTACACTGCGCATGCGAGGGATCTAGGTTGCCCACTTCTTATGAGAATCTAAAGCCCTCGTCCTCACCTGCAGAAAAATTGTCTTTCATGAAACCAGTCATGGTGGGAGGCTACTGCACGAGGAGTCTACTTTTCTGTTGTGCCTCCTTCTATAGACTGTTTCCTTTTTATTGTGATGGTTTGCTTTCCTTGCTGTCTTCTATACTCAACAGCGTTTCTCCTTCAACATGATTTTATACTTAATGGGATGGTTTAGCTGACAACTTAAGGCTACTTTCACATCTCATTTTAACCCAATAATTTGCTGAGGCATTTTCTGTATACTAACATTATAAAGCAATAATCTTCTTTCATCCAAATATCATCCCATTCCACACTCATTAAGCTAGAACAAAGATTAGCAATTTACTGTTCACTGTTTATCATTTGCTTTCTATTCTTCTCTGTTATCAATATGCTATCTTCTCTAAGAAATATTCCCTTAACCTAAATCACTGAATCTTCCCTAATTCTTTAATCCTAACTGTATATAAATTAACCCCTTTCCTAAAACATTGCTAAGGTAAACTCCAACATTATATGACCTCAAACAAGTTCCGGTCATGCCAACTACTCTGTTTTCTTGATATCCCATTTTCTTATGCCGTCCAGGTGTATCCAACCTTTTTTTTTCTCTGCTGCACATTGGAACAAGATGAGTTGCTTTGGGTCATACATTAAATATACAAACATTAATGAAAGCTGATGAGACAAAAAAGCATCCATGCATAATTTTTGTGATATCCAACACCACTGACAAGCAAAACAGTCCTCACATAATGGACATGTGGCCCGTGGGCCCTGGGTTGGACACCCTGCATGATGCTTCTTTGGAGTGCACGGCTTGAGGCTACAGTTTAGATTTTCTCCTACTCTTATCACACAGCGTATTTTTGATTGCCTTCTTTACATTTATAACCCATCTATAGAAAAAATGAAACAAATCATCAGCAGCTTCTGTATCACTTATTTTTCTCAATTATTGGTATTTATTGAGGATCTGTTACATGCAGTTTTTTAATGTTAGAGAAATTTAAATTGAATTAGATGGAGATGTTTGTTCACCATAGTTTCTCATATGAGAACACCAGGTGGAGTAAGTTCTAAGATAATTTACAGCTCCCACATGTAATTGTTTAAGGTAAATACAAAAGAGTTCTTCTCTTTCTCCTAAAGAACAATAATCTTGAAATTTTAATAGTGTAACAAACGCAACAGTATTTGCTCACCAATTATAGTTCTGCTATCATGTCTCCTTGAACTCCTTATTGTCTAGACTAATTTTGCCTGTTACCTGCTTTTTGTGTAACCTCATGACTTTTCTAATACATTTAGAAATAAACATTCCCACACAAAATAATTCTCTTAAGATAAAAGAAGATGAATATATTTGACAGGCACATCCAAGTATATATCACCAGTCCAGTTAGCTGTACACCTCTCAAAAAGAGCCTGAATCTCTTGCCTGTGAATTCTTCCCTCCATTCCTTCAACTCATTCAAATCTTGTTTTTGTCCCACTAATTCACTGATACTATTTCCAAAAGATTGTAAAAGAAATCATTATTTCTACATACAATTGTCCCTTTTCAAACTTCATCCCACATGATCAAAACTAAATTTTGATTCCATGCCCCAATAGGCTTTTCCTCCACATTTTATCTGGGGAGCACGGTCTTCTCATTTAACTCTTGGGCTTACGTGATTCTCTTGCCTTAGCCTCCCAAGTAGCTGGGACTACAGGTGCCTGCCACAATGCCTGCCTGGCTATTTTTTTTGTGGCAGTTGTCATTGTTGTTTAGCAGACCCGGGCCGGGTTTGAACCCGCCAGCTTCGTGGATGGCACCATAACCCCCGTGCTACAGGTGCCAAGCCTTGTTTCTTCTTTTGCTTCATGCTTCATCCCTTGTTGAAATCCTATTTTTCTCTCAAAATTCTTGTAAAATGCTTCTTTCCCACAAAGCTATTCTTATTGCAGAAATTATCACTCATATACTTGATAACATTATGTTTATACTTTTACTATTTCACTCATTAATCTTTGCTTGAGCCATGACTATTGCATCTGTGTAGATTTTTGCTTTACTTGAGTGTGAATCACTTGAAGGAAGGGACTAGGTCTCTCCATGTGGGAATTCTCAGTGCCCAGCTTTTACTTCTAATTCATATAATAATTTCAATAAATATTTGCTAAAGGTTTTCTATTGCTATTTAAATACTTTTCAAAGCTACCATATTATTAAATATATATTTATCCATATATGCTAAATATATTTAGTTAACAATATATTAAAAGGTGTCTTATCTATTGAAAAACAGCTGCAGCGATGATCCTGATTTTACCTAAAAGAACAGCAGCTAGTGCTCACTTGACTGTGGGAAGGCAAGGGCAGCTCCACAAGTGGATTAAACTCATTCTGTGGGTTCATAATTAGCCCTACATAGAGAAATGGGTTTTGAAAAAATCATAGAACACAGAATAGAAAAATTTTGCATCCTGAAAATTGACTACTTAACAATTAGTAAAACTTCTGAATTAGTGGTACTTAGGAATGGGTAGAGACCACTATTTTCTACATTGAAAACAGAGTATAATTATCACACATCATTTTAGTATATAGAAAGAAAAAAATGCCCCTTCAGCTCTGCTTTCTTTCTTTGCAGCTTTACCTGTTTCCTTACCTCAAAAATGGACCCTAGTAATTTTCTTTCTCAGTAGCATCAGAGATAGAACAGCATAAAAGAGAGAAAAAAAAGAAAAGAAAAAAAATTCAACTGCCCTTTGTGGTTATCAGTGCTGATAAATTTCCTCTGGGTGCATTTCTAAATGCACAAAGCCATTAACACAACTCCATTTGGCTGGAATCTTATTAAAGATCACTTTTGACATGAGACCCAGCCTCAGCCAGAGAGTTTATCTGAGACAATTTTGGGGATTATGTTGCCATTTGAATATAGAGGAAGGAGAGGCTGGGTGACCCGAGAGGCTGGAACTCCTTTCTATCCTAAAGCTCTGGATCTTAGAGAGGGCTTTGGTTCAGAACTTCTGCCAGAGTGAAGTTGTGGTTCTCTGAGAGATGGGGTCATTGTTATTATTCTTCCAGTCTCCAAGGCAAAATACATTGTGTGACCAGCCATGTAGACAGTGCCAAAAACCACCTGGAAAAGACCCACAGTTGTCCCAGGGCCATGTTGAAATGTGAATCATTGAAACTGCTGACCACTCCACTACAAAACCATGACAATTTTGTTTTATACCCTCAGCCAGATGATGGTTAAATAAAAGGACCAAAGTGAAGGCATTTAGAGGAAGAATTCAACTTGCTAAAAGTGACATTTATTTTCCTTTGACTTACTATGGCCCACATGATGTTATTCTAACTGACCTATTTAGAAACATTTAAAAGTAATATAACAAGCAGTTGGTGGAGGATTGGCAATTTTCTTAAGCTGGTTCATGCGTCACTCTGCTTTTGTTTGTCCAGCTGCCAGTATAAATTATGATCTGTTGAAGTGGATCTTGCTTGGCGTTCTCTGAACTTGGCCCGAACATTTAGACAGTCACATGTACCTCTCTGAACAAGTGCATCATTCGATGGACTAATGTAGCTCTGATGATGCACAGATATTCTGCAAGCACAGTGGCAACCACTATTAATGGTGGGAAAAATGAAGCAAGGGGAAAGATCAAAGGACATCGAGTTTGTCCAGTTCTAAAAGTTACGCAGTGTGCTGGGACAGTATGACAGCAAGACCTCCCTGATGTGTCTAGTTATCTGGGATTTCACATAGATTCCCACCAATTCCCTCTATTGCATGTTACTGCCTACTTACCTGCCATGTTCCCACTTCCCCTGTCCTTATTGAGTCCTTCCTCCATCTTTCCAAGTCCACGCCTCCTTCAGGAGTTGGCACAGGCTCCTCTGGCGGCTCGACTGACCACCTCACACTGAGACTGGCATTGGTGTTCAGTGTGGGAGACTGTGTCCCTTAGTTATAGGCAGCTGTTTCCTTTTTACCCTCCTTTCTTCTCTCTTTCGTTACACTAAATTCACAGTCTCTAAAATGTAATTCTGTTACTCCCCTAATGATTATTTTCCCAACCATGTACATTTTAAAAAATTTGACAATTGTTAGAATGGGTTTCCTTGATCTCTTCATCAAAAATCTGTACATTCTCCTTCCATTTCTTTCCTTGCCTTCCCACCTCCCCACGCTGATAATTTTCTCCCTCCCTTCATTCTTGGGCACAAACAGAAATGCCCTGGATGTGCTATGGGATGTGTATGTATGTGTGTGTGTAAAATGGCGTGTTAAATGCCTATTGTACATTATTTGTTTTAACACGTTAACTGCCCATGAGTTGTATTTAACTCATGCTAGTTTTGAGCCCAGGGCCCTGGTGAAGCTGTGAAGCCTCTGCTTATTATTTTCACTGTCAATCAGCAAGTCTCCCCCACCTTCTGTTGCCCTGCTCTAACTGCCCCCCCAAGCACACCACGTGTGCTAGAACATGTTTTCTGATTACCACAACTACCAATTGCACATTTTGCCTTGAATGTTTTACCTGGTGGCTGTGGGAACAAAATTGATATAATAGTAGAGAGTGTGTGGTGAAGTGACATTGTTGCACATACTTAAGGGCTATGATTTAGAGGTTGTCATCAAGGACTGCCAAAGGTCCACTCCAGGAACAACTAAATCCTTGTGGACCCACAAAAGGCTCAATCCTCAGAAACAAATTCAGTAAGTATGTTGTGGGTCACATACAACTCATGTGGAGTATAGTGTAAAAATTGATTCTAGCACCGTGTGAGTAGCGTATAACTCGTGCACAGAAAACAATTTTAAAAATAAGATTATTTTGTTTTGGAAGTTTCTGTTCTATTTTTGTAATAAAATATTGTGGGCCCAACGGAAAAATATTTTTTCTAGTGTGGCAGTCAATGTGTTAGTTTTCAAAACTACCCTAATGGGTAGATTATCTCTTCTTTAAAAAGAAACAAATAGGCTTAACAAAGGTTGAGTGATTTGCTGAGAAGCAGTAGAGCTGGACAGGAGAATGGCTCCCTGCTGCGTTGTCTCTCACTGTTCTCCCGACAATACAGGGTGAACTTGTGGCAAATGTGAGACTGATACTTGGTCAACCTTGAGGTATCTTACACATAGAAAGAAAGAAGGAAGACTTAGTGTGTCTTATAGCTTAATTGCCATCATCTTGAAAAGAAAAATATCCCTTCTATGTTATAGGGTTTCTCAGCACTGGGACACCACTTATTACTTTTCAGTAACTTGAGGAGTTGGCTTGAACATGTGAGCCTTGGTCAAGTGTACAAAGTTGGGGGAGTTAAGGGATTACACTGATGATGTCATTCCAAGGGCTACATGTACAAATAAAAAAAACAGGCTTCATAAACAACTGAAAATTACAGGAAAAGTGGGTAATATGACATGATTTCCCCACCACAATATTGGGAAATTGTTCTTTGTGCTTTAGTTACTGTTAATCAGAGATAGATGTTGCATGTTGTGGTTTTTGCAGGACAATTAATCTTCAGATGTTAAAGAGGAAGTCACAAAAAATAAGGCACCTTTAATTTAAAATTTTAGAGGTTTATGTTAATCAGAATTCACGTCTTTTTCTGTAATTTTATTCCACTAATATTATGATTATTATTTCTTTTCAAGGCATATGCTCTTTAACTTTTAGAGTCAAAATAACTCAACAACCAAGTATTTACTGAGCTCATATTATGTACACATTGCTTTTTAAAAATATTGTGGAATTATAGAATATTATAGTTCATGTCCACAAAAAATGTATGGTTGTGTGGTAGTTAGAAGATTAATCCACATAAAATGGAAAAGCAATTATAAAATGGTCAATAAATACAGAATAAATGGTACCCGTTAAAGGATAGTTCAGAGAAGTGAGATAAAAGTTGATTTGCACTTCATTTTGTCTCTAAAAGGATTTGAAACAAAGAATGGATGCGACAACTTGTGGAAGTAGTTTAGGAGGCTTGTGGAGAAGATCTGAAAAGGTGAAGATAGAGTGGGGTTAGGTTTATGCCATTCAGGAGACATCTTGACCAATACCATGGGACTAGAGCACTGGGCTTCCATTCTGAGGCACCCAGTCAAACTGGCCTAAGGTTAACAAGAAAGAGGAAAAGATGGCATTACAGAGAAAGAATGACCTACCTTCGTGGAGTAGGAGTCTTTTGAAACTTTAAATAGAGGGATAAAAAGAAGTAAGAAATTCTGATACCAGGAGTTGCTCACATTGGCATTAGGAAAAACTTAAGCAGTTAATTAAACATTTACTTGAGTGTCTCCATATCATCATGAATTACTAAGATGGGGTAGTCAAAGTTCAGACAGAGATAAATGATTATAAAGCTATTTAAAGGGAAAATTGGTATGTTGGTCTACGCTACGTATTAGTAATGATATTACTAAATTAGAGACACAGAAGTTGAAAGAAAATATTTTGAAAAGTATTTAAAAATTACAGGTATTCCTCAGGCTTTGTGTTTTACTTTTATTGTGTTCCACAGATATTGTATTTGTTACAAATTAAAGATTTGTGCAACCTTGTGAAGGGAAAGTCTATTTCTCCAACAGTATGTGCTCACTTCTGTCTCTGTGTTATGCTTTGGTAATTCCCACAATATTTAAAACATTATCACTACATTTGCTCTGATGATCTGTGATCCGTGATCTTTGATGTTACTACTGTAATTATTTTGGATCCCCATGAATTGCATTCATGTAAGACTTTGAACTTGATCAGTAAATCCTGAGTGTGTTCTCACTGTTCCACTGATTGGCTGTTTTCCCAACTCTCTCTCTATCATTGGGCCTCTCTATTCCCTGAGATACAAGAATATTAAAATTACACCAATTAATGATCCTAAAATGGCCTCTTAAGTGTTCAAGTGAAAAGAAGAATCACACATCTCTCACCTTAAGCCAAAAGCTAGATATGATTAAGCTTAGAGAGGAAGACATGTCAAAAGCTGAGATAGGCCAAAAGCTAAGACTTTTGTACTAGTTCTGAATCCAAGGGAAGCTTTAAGTAAATTTTAAAGTGATACACTGGTGAACACATGAATGATAAGAAAGTGAAACAGGTCTATTGCTGATATGGAGAGAGTTTTAGTAATCTGGATAGAAGATCAAACCAGCTACAATATCTCTTTACATCAAAGTCTAATCCAGAGCATTTTAACTCTCTTTAATTATGTAAAATCTAAGAGGTTAGAAAGCTACAGAAGAAAAGTTGAAAACTAGCAGATTGATTCATGAGGTTTAAGGAAAGAGGCCTTCTCCATAACATAAAAGTGGAAGATGAAGCAGTGAGGGCTCATAGAGAAGCTGCTGCAAGTTCTCCAGAAGATGTAGCTAAGATTATTGATGAAGGTGGTTATACTAACCAACAGATTTTTCTTTATAGACCAGCCTTATGCTGGGAAAAGATGCCCTTTAGGACTTTCATAATTAGAGAGGAGAACTCAATGTTTGACTTTAACACTTGAAAGAACAGGCTCACTCTCTTGTTAGGCCCTAATGCAGCTGATAACTTAAAGTTGAAGCCAATGTTAATTTATCATTTAGAAAATCCTGGGGCCTCAAGAGTGATGCTATATCTGCTCTGCTTGGGCTCTAGAAATAGAAGAACAAAGCCTAAGTGACAACACATTGGTTTACATCATGGTGTATTGAATATTTTAAGACTACTGTTGAGACCTATTGCTCAAAAATAAAAGATACCTTTCAAAATATTACTGCTCATTGACAATTCACCTGGTCATCTAAATGTTTTGATGGAGATATACAAGAAGACTAATGTTGTTTTCATGCCTGCGGACCCAACATTCATTCAGCAGGCCTTGGGTCAAGAAGTAATTGTAACTTTCACATTGTAATGTGAAATATAATTTCACAACCAAATAAGTAATTTTTTGTAAAGCTACAGCTACCATAGGTAGTGATTACTTTAATAGAATAAATTGAAAACCTTTTCAAAAGGATTTATCAGTTAAGATGCCATTAGGAACATTTGTGTTTCATGAGAGGATGTCAAAACATCAGTATTAACAGGAGTTTAAAAGAAGTTGAATATAGCCCCTGTGGATGACTTTGAAGGAGTTCAAGATTTCAGTGGGGGAAATAACTGCTGATGTGATAGAAATAGAAAGAGAACTAGAGTTAGAATTGATGATTAAAGGTATGACAGAATTTCTGCTATCTCATGATCAAACTTGAAAAGATGAGGAATTTTTGTATGGAGTAGCAAAGAAAGAGGTTTCTTACGATGTAATCTACTTCTGGCAAAGATGCTGTGAACATAATTGAAATGACAACAGAAGATTTAGAATATTCCATGAATTTGGTTAATAAAGAAGTAGCAGTTTTAGAGAATTGCCTCCAATTTTGAAAGAAGTTCTACTGTAAAATGCCATCAGACAGTATTGTATACTCCAGAGAAATCTTTTGTGAAAAGAAGAGTCAGTTGATGGAGAAAATTTCATTGTTGTATGTTAAGAAATGGCCACAGCCATTTCACCACCCTGATCAATCAGAAGCCATCAATATGGAGATAAGAGTCCTCACCAGCAAAAAGATTACCACTTGCTGAAGGCTCAGATGTTTTTCATCATCTGTTTAGCAATATAGTATTTTTTAAATTAACATACATACATACATTTTTACATATAATGCCATTGCACATTTAACAGATTACAGCATAGTATAAACACAACAGTTTATATGCACCAGGAAAGCAAAACATTTACATGAGTGTTTTATTGCAATATTCATTTCATTGTGGTAGTCTGGAAGTGAATCCAAGATATCTGTGAGGTATCCTATAGTCTATTCTCATATTGCTGAGTTTGAATTTATCTGTTAGAAGTTAGCGTATGAAGTGAGAATTTGAGTGAGAAGGTCTTAGCGGTAAAGACCTCTAGGTAGTTTTCTTAAAGAGGTACTGTTGAAAAATAAGGGACCTGAGACTTAAGGCTTACCACAATTTTCAAGGTAAAATTGAGGATGGGGCAAATTAAGGAACGTATTAAGGAACTGTTCTGCAATAAATATAAAAGGTACAAAGTTTGAGTTAAGAAAAAAATTTAAAAGTAAAGAAAAGCCACTGAAAATCCTAGAAGAGGAAAGATACTTGTGGAAGTGTTATATGTCTCATTGTGAAAGTGAGATGCCTCACTGTGTCCCTTCCTGAAGTGCAGGAAATCAGAGTTGCAAGACTAAAGATTTACTTTTAAAAGAAGAAAAGACAAGTCTTCTTCTAAGAATGAGAGGGGAAATCAATAAATTAGAGGATAGGCATTCACACAAAAACAATGTCTTGAGGTAGAAATGAGGGTAAATCTATCCATCCATCCATCCATTCATTGGCTCCATGCTTATGTCTGTGTGGGGCCCAGTGGTGATCAAGAAACAGTGTACTCCTTACCATAATTGCTTGGTGAAGGAGATAGTTAAATAGACTCTAACTACACAAAAATGTATAACATTCTTATAAGCCAATTGTGCTCATAGCTGCCAAAGCATCAGTGTCACCAATGCCTGAGAGTAGGTTAGAAAAGAAAATTCTCGAGTCCACTCCAATCCTACTAAATCAGAACTCTGGACCAGTAGTCTTATGTGAATGAGCCCTCTAGGTGACTTTGATAAATGGTAAAGTTTGAGAATCACTGTTTTAAGAGACTGGAGAGGTAAGGCCAATCACAAGCTGTGGGTTGGGTGGGGATTGGTGGGCATCAACTGTGGCATTCAAGGTGTTACATAGGCTGACTCAATTGATGATATCAGCGTACTGATGGAAAGGGAAGATTGAAAGTTGCTTTTAGGTATTATAAATGCATTTTAACCTTAGCCTTTGCCTTATACGTTTGCCTTGTATTTGTTGCTTATTTCATGAGAGCCTCTCAGTTGGGGCATTTCCATTAGTAAAAGGGTAGGAGTTATATCACAGTAGATAGTGGGGAGATTAGATGGTAAGCAGAGACTTGGAATTTCTTCAAAATACACATAATCAGTCACTCTTTACCCACAGAACACCAACCCACAATGACATCTTCAAAATAGTCAAGGTTTTATTATCTAACATAATTATATTATATAGTTTATTATACTATATTCAGATCTTTTTAGATAACCTTTAAATGCAGATAAGGTAGGGTAAACATAATGTGAATGATCATAGTTATAAAAATGCCAGCTTAGTTTCTTCTTGCCATGCTTCTCTTAGTCATCCCTTCATCTTTTTCTTTTAATTTTCTTCCTCTTTTTCCTAATTTCTTTCATTTTCCAAGGCCTGTTGTGTGATTTATCTCTCTGTCTACTATACTTTTCTTAAATGTCTAGTATACTTTCAAGGATTTTACTAGCCTCTTTGTTTTGAAGATTATCCATACAGTAATTTATGTTAGTCTTTTAAGAATATTTTTGAGCGTCTACTCCTTGATGATATAATCACCCCGCACTAGATCTCATGGGATTCACTCTGTGTTTTCTTCCAAATATACACACCCACCCATCTAACCACCTGTCTATAGCTAGCAACATATACCTATGGCCTCAGACAAAAGACTATATATTTAGATTTTGATTTTCCCCCTACATTTACTTCCATGTCTTCCTCCATAGACTTCTTAAATTTTAAACCTGCTTCCTTTCCTGGACTAGAAGATACACAAACTTCCTTACTCACTGATGCTCTGGTGTTGATTGGTTTCTGGACAGAACTTACCTTCAGTATGTTCTTTGTCCTGCTCTGTCTGTCCCAGTGTCATAAATCCTGACTGATACCCTATCCCCTGTACATGTCTCCAACTCTACAACTCATGTTTTCCAATTGCATATCATTTAAAACTCAACACATACAAATTAAGTTTCCTCTCAAAGGGGAATTTCCTCTCAAATACTTGGTCAAAAACCTTTTTTCCAATAATCTACACTTAGAACTTTTAAGATATTCAGACCTTATTATTGGCCTACTTTATAAATCTTATTCCTTGGGAGTGCCTAATCACTCTGTCCCCAAAGTGCTATCTTTTATTTTTGTCTCTATGCTTAATTTCTAACTATTTCCTATCTGTGGAAAGCTCTGTCTTCACCTTCATCAAATTTATTCTTAACATCTTTCAGATTCAGCTTAATTTTCATTTCCCATGAAGAATTCCCAGTTGACTTAATATTTGTGGATTTCCTTCTACTTTAAAATTTCCAGATGACTTTCCTGTACTATGTAATACATGAATAAATTTAATTATAAATTATGTTCTATAATTTTTTAATAATTTACTATAAACATCTTATTACCACAACTAATAGACAGCATAAGATCCATAAGAACACAGACTGATAAACTTTTACTATTATTGTTGCTGTTATCTTTAGTGCTAAATAAATGATTGAAAATCAATCATTAATAGTTGATGATTTATATACATAACCTCACTTTGTTTCAAATGAATGGTAAACTTTAACAGCAAAGAGATCAGGCTTTGCTCTCAGATAGGTATAGGTTTGTATTTCAGCTCAAGCATTTTCTAGTTTTGTGAACTTGGGTAAATTGCATAATCTCATTAAACCTCATTATTTTTAGTGGAATAGAGATGTATGAAAACTTTCTCATAAGTTATGGATTTCTATAAGGATGAAATTTTATTTTAGAAGATTTGCTACCATAGGAAGTCTCCATATATCATGGCAACTATTATTTTTATCATTGTGTGCTATCATTAACATGGAATACTATTCAGCCATAAAAAAGATAGAGACTTTACATCTTTTATGTTTACCTGGATGGAGATGAAACACATTCTTTCAGTAATGTATCACAAAAATGGAAAAATAAATTTCCAATGTACTCAATACAAATATGAACTAATATATAAACAATTACATGCTCATATGAACAATAAAACACCAATATAGTCTAGTACAGGGGCAGGGGGAGGAGCAGGGAGAGGGGGAGGAGGAGAGAGGGGTGGTTGGCAGAAGGATGGAGGGCATTGTGTGATCTCACCTAATGGGAACCATGTGAGGGAGTATAACATATCCCTTGTTTGAAGGGTTCTTTTATAACTGGAACTTTACCTGGCAAGTTAGAACAATATAATGTAAAAATTTGCACCCTCGTATTAATTTGAAATAATAATAATAATGATTTGAAAAATACTGGGCAACATATTAAAATAAATGAGAACAATATTAAAAGAAAAACAAAAAATTAAAATCATAACCAGTAAGCACACAAATATATCAGGATAGGTAGATACACAGTCTTACCTAGATTCACAGCTAATGGGACTTTCTCGCTAAGTTTATCTGGACCTTCTTTATAGTGAAAGGACTGTAGAGAATTGACGACTCTGGTGCACATGACTTTTGGAGAGCACAAGTTTATTCTGGCTGTGTGCCCAGGTCCTGGATTAAGAAAAGGCCATGCTGATATAGTGTTTGTTTATTTATCCAATTTAACAAATATCTTTTGATGCCTACTATAGGCAAAATCTGAAATGATGCCTGGAATAAGTGCATTAAAATCTCCGTCTACTTGGTCACTGCATAGACAACCTATTGGGTTTTATTTTGATATATTCTTGGCATGTGGAAAATAAATATTTTACTCTGTGTCACTACTGTGTTTTTCTTCTTTTCTAGCATTAACTTTATCATAATAGGCTGTAGTAGAACTTAAGAGCTTATCGTTTTGTAAGGTAACTGCAACATTTCTTAGTCTTTTTCCCTCTGTTGTATAACCAACAAACATACCCCAACTCCAAACATTTGGTTTTAAAATGCTTTTAATTCTTCATGTGTTTTACCAGATATAACCAATATTTCGTACCAGCATTTTCCACTGTAACTATACCGCCTGTCACCCCACCAAGAATATGATTTTGCATACTTTCTGGAGTCATAAGATTGTAAATTCAACTATACAGTCTTTCAGACCTATTAAAACAACATGGATCTACAACTTTTTAGTGGAGAACAGCTCAGCTCTCCGACTGGCTGTTTTGCTGACAGCAACAGAAATGCACTCACTGTTTGAAGAGTGCTTTTCTGCTTGTTCTTCTTCGGGATCAACAAAGTTCAGATTGATGAAGTCTATTTCAGCTTTGGGATTCTGCTTGTTTCACCAGACACTTTGGTCTTTTTAAAAACTTTGCGTTTATAACCCAATACTTCTGAAAGATATATAGTAAAGTTAGGGAAAAATATGTGCTTGTTCTAAGGATTGAATAGAAAACTAAAGAGTTAAGGCTACCGTCTCTTTATCCAAGGCCATGAATCTACAGGTGCAACTGCTATTGTGTAGTAGTAACATGTATGTTGGTTAAGGTGCTCATTTCTCAGTTGAATTGGAGAATGAAAACATAGCCTCAAACTCAATACAACAAGGAAGGTAGACAAGGGCCATTTCTCAACCCTACTATGAAACCAATTTATAACTTTCTTATGAAAGCTATAACCCAATTATAGCCCAAGAAGAAGGGGAAATGGGAGAGGGAGGGGAATTGATGGGACCACACCTACGGTGCATCTTACAAGGGTTCATGTGAAATTTACTAGGTGTCAAATATAAATGTCTTAACACAATAACTAAGAAAATGTCGTGAAAGCTATGTTAACCAGTTTGATGAAAATATTTCAAATTGTATATAAAACCAGCACATTGTACCCCATGATGGCATTAATGCACACAGCTATGATTTAATTTTAAAAAAACCCAAAACAGCAGGGTTATTGTAGAAGTAATGCTATTGAATTAAGATTATAAAAAAAAAAAAAAGAAAGAAAAAAATATATAAAAAAATAAATTGACCTTTGGGAAAAAAGAAAGATTAAAAATCCATGCATTAATGTACACAGTTATGATTTAATCAAATAAAATAAATATAAAATAAAACTATAATGCTGTGGAAAAAAAAAAGATTAAAGCTCCAGCCACTGAACTTCTGTAACAGAATAAACTCAATCAGAGAGCTGCTAGGCAAATTCAAGTGTGGTTTCAGTTTTATCTATATCTCCAGTTCTGTGTCATCTATTTTCTCAGTAAGCGTATTTTAATATGCATTGTTTAGGAAAATAATTTCTGTTAATTACTTTTATGTTAATCAAGTTATAAATGTATATAATTTTTTTTTTGAGACAGGGTCTCACTTTATTGCCCTTGGTAGAGTTGCGTGGCACCACAGCTCATAGCAACCTCCAACTCCTGGGTCTAGGCGATTCCCTTGCCTCAGCCTCCCACGTAACTGGGACCACAGGTGCCCGCCACAATGCCCGGCCATTTTTTGTAGCAGTTTGACCAGGGCTGGGTTGGAACCCACTGCCCTTGGTGTATGCAGCCGGCGCCCTACCCACTGAGCCACAGGCATCTCCCATAAATGTATATAATTTTAAAAGCCAAATAGTTCTATGAAGTTAAAATGAAAAAATATAGTAATCCCATGTTGCTTATTCCTACTTACATTTCTGCTTTCCAGAAATGTAACAACATTCACCTCTTTTAATAATTTCTTTTTGGTAGTTAACTCTGTATTTCAGTGTAACATTCATATATCTTGATTTTGAAGAAAAATACTCGTGCCTTATCATCTTCACTTTTTCCCCTTGGAAACATTCTATATTAGAGCTGGTTGTGCTTCTGTTGCAATCTAGACTGACAGCTTTCCAGGCTAATGCAGAGCTTTTTCCTGACTATTCCCTTCCCTATCATCATGGAAATTCCTAATTTGTTTTTTTATTTTCATGTCATAGCATCTATTTTTTTGGAGTCCATCTCCTCCCTTCCTTCCTTCTTTCCTTCCTTTCTCTCTCTCTCTTCTCTTCCTTCCTTGCTTCCTTCCTTCCTTCTTCCCTTCCTTGCTTCCTTTCTCTCGTTCTCTCTATGTCTCTTTCTCTCTTTCCAGAATCTCACTCTGCCACCCTGGGTAGAGTGCCATGGCATCATAGTTCACAGCAACCCCAAACTCTTGGGCTTGATCAATCTTCTTGCCTCAACCTCCCAAGTAGCTGGGACTACAACAGGCATGCACCACCATGTCTGGCTAGTTTTTCTACTTTTAGAAGATATGGGGTCTTGCTCTTGCTCAGGATGGTCTCAAACTTCTGAGCTCAAGTGATCTACCCTTCTAAGCCTTCCATAGTTCTAGCATTATAGGTGAGAACCACTGCACCCAGCCCATATCTATCTCTTTCTTGATTTACTCCTCCGTTTTGTTGTAGCAAATTCTTTAACAGTTTTCAAAAAAGAGTGTGGAGAATGGTAAGTATTTGAGGCCTCATATGAATGTGAAACTGCCAAACAATTTTATTCTACTCATATATTGAGTAGCTCATTGAACAATTGTCCTTTTTTATTTCATGCAATAATAGGACAATCTATTTTAGAATAAATGAACTATTTACTTTAGAATAAAACTGTGTTAGGTACTTAAAAAGCTGCTTTGGGACTCTGTTCTTCAGAACTATAATACAATGAGAAAGCTCAAGTTTGGTCACACTTAGAATTATTAAATTATATACTTTTCCAGTACAGAAAATATACAAGTGCTTATTCTTTACTTGAGGGAAAAAACCACATAGAATTTGGAGTAATTACACATACATTATTATGTATTTTTTTTTTTTTGAGACAGAGTCTCACTATGTCTTTCTCAGTAGAGTGCTTTGCCATCACAGCTCACAGCAACTTCGTACTCTTGGGCTTAAGTGATTCTCTTGCCTTAGCTTCCCAAGGAACTGGAACTATAGGCATCTTCCACAAAGCCCAACTATTTTTGTTGTTGTCATTATTTTAGTGGGCCCTGGCCCAGCTCGAACCCACCAGCCCCGATGCATGTGGCCAGCGCCTTAACCACTGAGCTATGGGCGCTGAGCGTATTATGTGATATTTAGTTCCTAATCATCTTCCGTAAGAAAGGTAGAAAAGAAGAGATAAGAATGAATTAAGATACAGATAGTTGGATTTGGTTTCACAATATTAGGTAATAAAATAAATTACAAATAGATGATATTACATATATGTTTTCCAAAATTTCTCAAATATTTTGAAATGTAGTATTTTTATACTTAATATTACAATTACATTATGAATATATATTATATACATAAGACATATAATATTCTAATATTAGGCAGAAGATTCAAAATTTTAAAACATTTTATATTTATTCTGCACATTTTCTGAATCCACTAAATTTAACAATATTACACATAGAAATGTCTATGGGTTCAATAAAAATATATGACATATTTGACACCAAAATGCCTTAGCATTTTTTCAAAATCTCCACCTTTCTTTGAATTATCTCAGATATATTCTTGAAGGATTAGTGATTTTTCATGGCTTGACTGATGAAAATAATGTTTGGAAAGCTTACTTAGACATCCACTGATGTTGATGATTCTAGAATGCTCTATAAGACTTGTTATTATGAAAGTATTTCATTAAGAGATTAGTACACAATGAATGCAATGTCATCTGTTTACTAAGCTCTTTTGATAAATACATACATAATTATCTGTAATAAGGACATTATCAGAGGCAAGAAGCCTACCACCTACTCAGTGAACAAATACACATGGACTTTTTAATAATGTTAACAGGAAAAAGAAAGTGGTTAAGTATAGTTGGGCATGAGCTGTAGGGAGCATAGAGAAGTAGAAAGGGATAACTGCAACAAATTAGACTTAAACGGCGAATTGTTCATGTTCTCAAGGCCCTGATAAGGCCGGTCAAGGCACTTGAACTTGTCCCTATGGACAAGGAAGCACAAATAGAGTTATATGTAGATGAGTGAAATGATTCAGTTTGTGTTTTCAGGAAGGTATCCCAAAGGCAATGTGGATCATCAGTAAGAGTAACCAGAGTGAGAAATATCAGCTAGAAGATGAATGTCCTAATCTTAGAAAAAGAAAATGGGATTAACTTTGAGCAGTCATGATAATGATAAAAAAAAATGGAGTAGATTGGTAAAATACTTCAGAGATAAAAATCTGTACTTTTCAGAGTTATGGGATATACAAACCAAGCTAGGAAAGAATTAGGAGCTAAGGGTAATTTGGGCCTCTTTTGGGAATGACAAAATAAAATAAAAGTTTTTATTTATATGGTACACCACAGTTTTCACGTCCTTTCAAATATACTGAATTCTGTTGTTCTAACAACCTCATGAAGAATTAATATGCATTAAATTACAGATAGGATTTATCCAATAATCTTACAAATATGACTACTGTTAAATAATGTTTGTAAGATGTTGAATGTAGGCAGATTTCCCAGTCAACTTTTTCTACCTTCTAAAATAGATGATGACTTTTGCTTTCCTCTATTGTCCCTAATTCTCCTCCTGTTCCTACATAGGTCCTAATGTTACGAGATGTGTCTCTAAAAACAAACTGATTTTGGTAGTACTTCTCTAATGTGCATATGAATCATCCCAGGATCTTGATAAAATGAAGATTCTGATTCAGTGAATCCTGAAAAGGGGCCAGACATTCTGCATTTCTAATAAGCTCCCAGGTGATCTCAATGCTACCAGTCCGTGGAACACATTCTGATTCGACTAAACCACATGCATACATGGACACACACGTGCACACCAAAGCAGGTGTACCATTCTGGAGAATTCATAATGTATCTGATTTCAATTTTAAAATCAGCTTTGCTTAAGCAGGTGTACCATTCTGGAGAATTTACAATGTATCTGATCTCAATTTTAAAATCATAACCATTTTCTCACAGGTTTCAAAAAGCTGCCAATTGTATACATATTTCTTTTCAGTAATATAACTACATTCCATTTTTGTCTCTGTTGGCAAGAAGTTTCCTAAAGATTTCAAAACATGTCAATGGTTTTTTTCATGAAGAGATCTCACAAAGAACCACCTCATTGTTAGTTGTTCATTAATAGTTCTCTTACTGACAACTTGGATGTATGCCTCTTAATTCTGCAAGCATTTTAAAATTAAAACTATTTCCAAAGCATTTAAAATACTTCTGGCAACAATGTCTGTGAGGAGGTAAAATTCTTAACTTTCCTCCTACAGGTTGTTTCTTTTATGAGTCCATAGCCTTGTGGGTTTCCGTAATAGTCCAAAAATTCCACAATGTAAACCATGTGTGTGTTGAAAGACATCTGAAATCATTGGCTTGCCTTAGGGGCTCAGGATTAGGCAACTATAAGCTCTGCCTTTATGCAATTGGACTCGAAGAGATGATCTCCTGGTTAGATCCTTCACAGAAATTCCTGCTTTTTCTTTCTCCTTCCTCCATCCCTCCACTTCCTCTGCTTAGAGGAAATCCATGTATGGCTCAGACGCTCAACGATCATATGTTTACTCCCTGTGGGAGCCTTTCAAGTCAGACCCCCGGATTTGACAATATCTGTGTATATGACAAGTTTAATTTGAATACACTGGTTAGTTTTTATATTTTAAGCAAGAGCTCAGCCACTTTGGAGAAAGAAAGGCTCATGTGTGCGCTTCTATTCTTTAGTTCCTAGATGCTGGTAGTGAAAGGAGATACGTAGAAAGAAGAGGCTAATCTGTGCCAGCACTAATTTCACAAAAAGTCCAGGGATCTTAGAGCCGGATGGCCCACAGAGAGTATCTCATCTAACCTGCTCTTCAATTCAGGAATCCTTAATGCAGCGTCTTTGAGATACATTCATTCAAGGTGCCATGAGTACTTTGTGAAGGGGTAAAGACCCTAGCTGGACAGCTCCTGCTGCTAAAAATCTGTAGCTGTGAGCAATCACGTTTTCCCTCAGCTGCCCTGAAGTTTCATACTATCCTTGCTTACCTCGGGGCTTCTCTTACCTGCTTTTGACATTTCGATTTTTCAGTGTTAATTCTTTGTCCAAAGTTTCCAGTATTGTAACTTGAAAGTGCTCCTCAAATAATTTCCCTTTAGTTAGGCGCTTTATACCTTACTGTCCTTTTCAGAGTTAATGAAATCTATCTCACCATAGAAAATGCACCTTTTCTCTCTCATTTTCAGATGCACCAATGGAGAGTTAAGCCTTGTGCATTAGGCCACACAGACTGCTGGTGACCCAACAAGGAATACATCTGAGGAAACTTGGCTCCCTGCCCGGTGGGCTACATGACCATCATTTCTGCTGACTGTAAATTGACACAGTACTTCTCCTGGTCAAGATGTGGGGGACGATCACATAGCAAACTGGAAAAGTCATTGTATGTTAACTAACGTTCTCAGCTGAAAAGTGTGAGTTTTCCAGGATTCCTACTGATACCGACCATAAATGGGCCACGTGTTATTAGTGAACTTGACACATGACACTTTGCAGGAACTTTCAATACAGACTGACTTAATAATATTCATATTCTTGGGCTCTCGCTTTGCCTGACACAGATTTTGTCCCAGTGACATCCTCCTAACAAGGCACATCTGATTGTTGGCAGCTGCAGCTGCGGCTGAATTCTTTACAGCTTCTCTGCTGTGCCCTCCATTACGCTTCCTGAGAGGCTGAGCTATTCTCTGCTTAAAATTTCAGCTGTATACTTCTAAACCTGAAACAGATGTTACCTTGGCTACTGTCCTTTGCCATGAGCTTTATTCAAATTTTCTACAAAGCAGGTAAAAAGCAAGTAGTTTTCTGACTTTAAGAAAAAGAAAAAAAGGGAGAGAAAGAAAGAAGGTGACAAGGGGAAGGAAAAGAGAATAAATATATAAACTGGAGGAATAAAACCACATGGAGACAGAGAACAACCACTTGAGGATCCATTATCCTAATATCATATGCTATAGTTTGGCTATAACTGATTTCCCTCCTGAGTAATAGCTGTGGCCACCCACATTAACCGTGTGAGCTGCTCTCTTCATTTAATATCAGTTTGCTCTTTTTAGCTCTCATGTCATTTACTGCCTCAAAAAAAAAAAAATGTACTGCTTATTACTAAGCCGTCTGTGTTTTCAAGAACCCATGGTTTTGTCTTTTTTTTTTTTCCTTTCTTCTTTTTGTATGAGAACCAGGAACTAGAAAGCATTAAATTAGAAAAATCAACTGCTCCTAGAAAAGGTGGAAGCCCAGAGAAAAGGGGGTTTGTCTTTTATGGTTTGCACTTTGTGAGCTGTGGGTGTGACTCAATTTCCTCACCACCCACATAAAAAGGTTGCCACCCAATCGTTGTTTTTTCTATCCAAAACCCCTCCCCTTTGATTTTGGCTAAGAGAGACCCTAAGAAAGACTGCCCTTTCTGGCCGTTGCACACTGTGACATATAAAAGCTGTCAGCTGCTCCTGTAGCCAGCAGCATTCAAACCTTGCAGAGTTTTGCTCTCTGAGAGTTTGTAATAAGATATACTCCTCTCACAAGAGTTCATGCTACACCATAGCAAAGAACTTTAAATTTTTGGAAGAACAATATATTCATTTTGGCATTGTGCAGAGGTAAGCTATTTAGCTCGACAAGTTTATATTGCATGCATTGATTTTAAAGTAGCTCACATTTTTGTTTTTTTTAGAGAAATGAGATTGGATTACTATAACTTTTTTGTATGTATTCTATCACTTGGTGTACCTATATGTCTGGGAGACATTGTCAGCACATTCTCTGTTGTTACCTGTAATGCATTTTTCCTCTTCACTGTCAAGGTGAATTTCAATTCCTAAAGATTTCCCACAGAAAATAAATATGCAGTAATGCATTTTGTGCTTCAGGCATTTGGGGCAAATGGATCACATTCATTTTAGGGTTAATGGTCATGCTGTTTATTTTTCTCTAGTTATAAAAATTCCTCTTAGAGGTTTGCCTCCTAATACTAAACAGAATGAAAACTCGACTAAAGGTTAGCTCCTAGGCTTGAGTTTAATATGTGTTTGGATGTTTTTAGAAAGCCAAGTCAAGAAATGCTCCCAAATGATAAATTTGTAAATTCCTGGTCTCTGGCCCTGTTTTTTCCATAAACCCTAACTCTACCTTTCTGCTTTAAAGCAAAGCAGACTTGGTGGCCTCTTCTTCTTCACCCCTCAAAATGATAGCCATCTCTGCTGTCAGCAGCATGCTCCTGCTCTCCCTTCTCTGTGAAGCAAGCACCGTCGTCTTACTCAATTCCACTGACTCATCCCCGCCAACCAATAATTTCACTGATATTGAAGCAGCTTTGAGAGCGCAGCTAGATTCTGCGGATATCCCCAAAGCCAGGCGGAAGCGCTACATTTCGCAGAATGACATGATCGCTATTCTTGATTATCATAATCAAGTTCGGGGCAAAGTGTTCCCACCGGCAGCAAACATGGAATATATGGTAAGAAGAAATCTTTTCTTTGAGTTTTGAGTGAGAATGCTTTAAACTGTTTGTTAGAAAAACCCGAAGGAGCCATGAGTGTTTACATGTCAAGGGATATGGGCTTCTTAGGCGTTTTGACTCAGGGAGGGTTCCTATGTGCCTAATAATGTGAAGTACTATTCCATCATAGAATTGGGGTGGGGAAAGGGAGAGAGAAAGAGAGAGTGGGACAGACAGAAAGAAACAGAGAGGGAAAGACGGAGAGTGACAGAGACAATCTATAGAGATTTCTTTTCTGTGAGTTCCAAAACCACTGGTGAATCATATCTTATATAGGGGGCATGGACAAAAAGTGGGGTATATTGATTGATCAAATTTGGAAGGTCTATTTCTTCAAAAAATATTTCACATGGAAATTTTCCTGTGCTTTCTTTATCTAGTAGTCTTGTGTATCAGCTAAAACAGTTCTCGAGAATATTTCTTAAAATTATAGGTTTCGTGTGCATGATTTATTCTCTGGGTAGGTGTCTTTTCCCTTTCTTGGACGAAGCTCTTACTGACATGAATCTATTTGTATTCTAAGAGAACATGCTGACTTTTCCCTCCTTGTGATTTAAGGCTTTGTGCTTCAGATAACAGCAAAGCCAGGCAGCTCTCACAGTGTTCCAGCTTACTGTGAACACATTCTTTGCTCGCTCTTAAAAATAGACTATGTTTAAGTCATTTCTCTTAGGATGTGAAAAATAACTGGGTTGGTACCCAAAGAAAAAAGTCTTGTTGATGATAATTTTTGGTTTTGAGTTTATATGCAAGGTTACGATTTAAAATCCGAAATCTTACATGATCACAGCTGGGAACCTGTGATCTCCACCATGGGGGTTCCAAATTGGCGTGGGGAGGGTGGGAAACCAGTATCACTAACCATTTTATAGGTGCTGAACTAAAATTTGGCATTGCTATCAGATTGCAGATTAATCTCTTTATATAAATGAGCTTTTAAAGTTTGACTAGTTGCAGATGCCATGCCAGGGTCATAGGAAAAATAAAGTCTTGCCAAATAAAAATGAGACTTACTGAATAGTTGTACTTTGTAGTTCATCAAAGTACAGTTTAGACTCAATAAAAATGCATTTTCCTAGAATTTATTTTAAAAGAGGAAAGATGTAATCAGTCCTGGTGTATGAGGGGCAAGATAGGCTCCATATTAACAGAATATGGGCCCTGGCACCTAAAGGTTTGGGTTCAAACCCTAGTCTTGAAGCACAAGATGTGTGAACTCATTACCACCACTGGATGTCATTTTCATCATCTCTCACATGAAGGATTAAGGTAGCATCGGCCACATGGAGATTTTGTGATGAATGTCTGAAATGAGGAGTAGAATGATCAGGCCACAGCCCATAGCTAAATACATGTTCAATGACATTAACTTCTATGGGTTTCTTTGACCTTGTGAAAGTGGTCAGTGAAAACCCATTCAAGATCAAAAACGAGAAAGAGTTATTCACACAGAAAAGATGTTTCTAGAAGCTGATGTAAACATGTAAAAAGAGAAACAAAGGAGTTTAAGAAATTACTATAAATTATGAAAAAATATGTATAAGATTCTATGTGAGCTTAGAGAAGCATAGTATCTTGACCATGACTTTAAGGAATTTGCAGTGATCATATCACTCTGCAAACCAAGGTGAAGACCAAGACTGCTGAGCCAGCTTTGGAGGTGGGCGCATCTAGGTTCAAATTTTAACTCTGCCACCTTCTTTGTGGGCTTGTGCAACTTAATGTATCTAAGCCCAATTTTATTATCTTAAAATGAGAAGAATAATACACATCACCAATAAATAATGCAATTTATTCTTTTATCATATCAAAGGTAGAGGGACCACCATGAGTAAAAGTAGAGGTACACGCAACACAGTAAAAAGAGGTTGAAATGAAGCCAAATTTTTCTAGCTATTTTCCCCACTTATCAAGAATTAATTAATTCCCCATGAATTTATTTAATTGCTTCTTTGTGCCAAGGACTTGACTAATTGTTTCCATGGATGATCTCATTTGATTGTTCTCATTCTCCATGTGAGGTTAAGATTTTGATTTTCATTTGAAGCATGAAATCACTTAGATCCAGAAAAGTTACTGACTAGGAAAAGGTGGTAGGAATAGTATTGCTGGAATTAGAATCTAGGTCTTTGCAACTCCAAAGTCCATGCTTTAGGGTAGAGCATTTCTTTTGCTAGATGTAGCAAAGGATCCATTAGGGAAACCCCTGAAGATGTAAGCCTCCCTAAAATTCCAGCTAAAACCTAGAGTATTCATACTCTATTTATTTTTCCCTTCTTATTATTTTCTTCGAACATATCAAAACCACTATATGTGATTTGTAAGGACTAGATGCAATGCTGATTATGTAGGAGATAGTTTATACATGCTCCTTGATTCAGTAAAAGTAATGAGAAACAGTAGTCAGAACAGTAAATGCTATAAAGTAAAATAGGGACTGTTTCAAATACTCATGTAAATATTGTGCATATACTCCATTCACACATGTATTTATTCATTGAATATTTTTTGAGCATTTACTATGCATTAGGCACTATTCTGAGCACTGTGGATGCATTCATGAAAAGCACAGACAGACATCTGTGTCCCCTGGGTAAGGAATCAGACAATAAACCAGATGAATAAATAGATTACATAGAATATTAGAAAGTGATAAGGTTATGAAGAAAAATGAGGAAGGCGTGGTGAGGTTTTGGTGTTCACTAGATGTTCAGAGACGATCTCCCTGAGAAGGCCTTAAGAGAGGCCAGGGAAGGAGCCATATCAATACGCCAGGGGACAAAGGCAGAGTAAGAGGCCAGGACCAAAGGCCTGGAGGCAGGAGAAAAACAATTAGTTCATTTAGAAAACGGTGTTCATTTCAGTGAAATGATAAATTAGAAGGAATTTTTGAGTAAATCAGCCACCAAAAATAATCTAGATCTCTCATGAAGACCCAGAGGGACATAAAAGGCGGTTTGGAGGCTGGAGCAGGGACTTGTAAGTGACTTTAATTCTCTAGGCTAGGTGAAAAATGCAGATCTGTTACTTGCAGTTTAACTTGTTTGACATTGATTCGGATTGTGAGCATTTGAAAGCTAGTGTTGTTCCTAACCTGTTCTATGAAACTCAAAACTATAGGACACCCCTCACTGTGATGACCTCACACATCAGCGACGTGTTCTAACGGTCCTCGGTGAGTGAGATCACTCAAGAGCGCCTCCCAGAGGATGTTCTTTGGCTCAGGGCTTCTTCTATGGCACCGACTTGATTTGTAATCCCATTTCTCTCCCTCCAAAGTCTCCTCCTTAACTTGTCCCTTTATTTACAATCCTATCTTTCAAGTTTTTGATATCAGAATACTTCTTACACCCATGAACACATGTGATTTTTCATCTTTTGAAGTGGGGCAGCCCCCTATGCCTGCCATATCTCTCCCATCACCTAATTTATGGTTATTTGTGAATTTCTTGCAAACTTCTGAGCTTTTAGAGTCCTAAGTTTATGTTGATTTGTCTTTGATTCTGTATTTTGCTGGACAATTTCTTGTGTGTAGATGATCAACCATTATTTGTTGAATTTAGTTGAAATCCTTGTGAATTGATATATATTATATGCAGCATCAATTTCAGTATCTTTACAAATATTTCAATAGAAATTTATTTCATAATTTATAATAATATTTTATCTCACTCACTTGAAATAAAAATCCTTTTTGATTAACTTTACCTTCCCTGAGTACTGGTTTATAGTGAACAGAATAGACTTGACTAAATAGAGCAAAACAATTTAAACACCAGGGTGCTGATGTTTATATTTTGGTTCTGAAGTATTTTCCTTGGATGTATTGTCCACACTTTTGGTAAAAATAAGTCAAACAAGCAAAAAACATTATTTGAAATATTTTATTTGCTAAACAGTATTTTTTACAGAAAAATAATATAGATAGAACTTAAAATATGTAAGTGAAACTTCTTTATTTTTTGCTTCTGTAATACAATTAATTTATTGACTAATTTCCCAAGCTCCTTGGACACCATATGTTTTTTATTCTTCCTAAAGGCAGCTTAAACCATGACTCTAAACCACAAACCACACGAGTTTTTTAGACTAAGAATTATCTCCAGAAGAATGAAATTGCAAGACCCACATGGAGTAAAATTTGTAGGATGTTCTCTGAATTCAAGTCAATTGAATAAATTAATTTTTAAAAACTTTGAGGTTCCTCCATGAGAGGAAGAGATCCAAAATAACAAAAAAAAACCTTTGTCTTTACAGTATAAACAATGCAGTAAAAACAAAACCACTAAGCATATAATTCAGTATAATACACTTCTGGGTAAGACTGACGTCACAAAAGGAGGACAGAGAAATACCGTGCAGGAGTCAAAGAAGGAAGCGCTAATCTCTAGCTGGCAAATCATGAAAGGCTCCCCAGAGGAGGAGCTTTACATTCAGGAAGGGCAGGCTCGGCCGTTATAGCTGGCAAAACAATGCATGAACAAAATCACTGGGAGGGAAAAACTTTAGTATACTTTAGACACTTACCAGAGGCATTTGGGAAAAGACTGAGGATTCCTTAATACAAAAGCAATTGGGAGACTGTGAAGGTTCTAGGGAGAGGGAGAGGTACATTTTAGAAAGATGACCCTGGCTGTTGATGGAGCTGATATTGGCCATGAAAGTGACCAGAGAAGTGGTGACCACTGAATCAGCAATGCTATTTCTTTAGGCAAAAGTAAGGAAGAAGCATATAGCTGCACCTATATACAGTGACGGCAGGAGCAATGAACTGAATTGTGTGCTAGAGATAGCAGCCTTAGTGCAGAGGATCATAGGAATTAACTGACCACCTTAAAACTGAAAAAATAAAATGTGTAATGCAATTTCAAGAAGCCAAAATAACTATATTGATAATAACGGTCTGTTTTATTTATGTGTGTATTTTGTACTGCAAATATTATTTGCAGAACTAAAGGAATAAGGCTTGTATACTCGTCTGGAAAATAGAAAAATACTGTTCTCCAAGTCACAGCCCTGCTAGTGAAGTAACAGAAAATATGACTTGAATGAATGAATGGAGAACAGATTAATCCATCCTTGGAAAGTACCAACAGACCACTTGCCTAGAATGATAATTTATGACTTAGGAACAAAAAAAAAAGAAGAAAAAACAATGTTGATTTTGTTTATTTGAGCTTCATGTGGTGGTGAACATGGATAATGTAGACTTTTTGTTTTTCTTTATTCAGTAGTTGGATAAACACTGGCCGTGTGTATCTATATATACCTATTTTAATGAAGCCATATGTTGTCCCAGATGGCACATTTCCTCTCATGTGGGAAGGATAACTCAGTTTTCTTGTTATAAACATGAGAAATTTGATGTGTCTGATCTAAAGCTCTGCAACGAATGCTTTCACGGCCACTAGAAGGCCTCCAGGGAGCGGCTGTCAGTAAGTGGTGCGCTGAGAACAATCGCTGACAGGAAGGCATTTCTCCAGAACATTCAGAACTCTGCATTCCTGCTCTCCTGGATGGAGAACCTCTGCAGTGTCTTGGCTTCAAATAAAGACTGGGCACATTCTGTAGGAATTTCCTTCCAAGGTACATGCACGCTGCTTAGTATTACTTGTGTATGAATGAAGAAGGTAGTGACCTTGAAAGGTTTCTTGACCTTTATTCAGCTCTCCACATAGGGAGCAGCTGGAGGTCAGAGAGTTTGGTTTATTACCACTTTCAATAGAGGTTCTAAGAAGTGCCAATGTAAAAACATGACACAGTATGACTCACAACCTCCTCATCAGGTGGCAGGCAGAAATGCAGGGAATCGCAAGTAGGCCACATATGGTGAATGTATTTCCTGGTGTTCAACACTGCTATTTGGTGACATTGATATTTCTCCAAACAGTGGTATAGAAAAACTATTTTATTTTATTGCTGTTGGGTATTTATAGAACCTAGCTTCATCATACCTTTCTCCCAGAGAATACTCAGTAATTATTTGTGGAACAACTGAATGAAGTCTTTTAACCCTTTCTAGTTAGCATGCGTTACCGCCATGCTCTGGTCGGCAAGAGTAACCTCCAATTACTCATACCACAGTATTTGCTCATGTGCTGGGTGCTGTGTCGAGGGATTCCATGGGGAGCAAAGAGACACTCTTTGACGGGAAGTGCTGTGAATACTAGACAAGGGAGCATGCCGAATGCTGAAGTAGGGTGCTTGGGGAGCCCATGGGGAGACCTGGCCTAGACTTGGACTGGGCGTAGGAGGGCAGAGAATGCTTCCAGGAGGAATGATTTTAAATGTCAAACATGAAAATCTGAAACACAGCATGGAGTTAAGGAAATAGGAGTGTACAGCAGGGACAGAAGGATGTTCTAAGAAGGTTCAGGGTAGACTCGAGGCCTGGATAAAACTTTGATGTGGCTTGAATTTAGGTTTAGAAGAAAGAGTGATATTTGATGAAGTGGAAGAAGGCACAAGAAACTTGTTTGAATGTTATTCGAAGACCAAGGGGAGTCATTGAAAGTTTTGAGCAGGGAAGTGTATGTAATCCTAGACTCGCATTTCAGAAGGGTCCTTCTGGCCAAGGCCAGAGGGTGAGGATGGTGTTGGAAGGGGAGGCAGAGTAAGGGCAAGAGGCTATTAGGATCATTCTGGTGGGAGAGAACTGCAGCTCCTGCTAATTTTAAGGCAATAGAGCTGTAACATAGGGAATTAGAACTGGGAATACTTAAGGTGTAAATCAGTAGGAGGAGTTACTGATTTAATATGCCAAAGTTGAATATATGATGTCAAGTTAAGGAAGATGCCTCTGTTTCTGGCAAGGATAATTAAGTTTCTCTGAGTTAAAAGCCCAAGATAAAAAGCAGAATTCAGGAAGGCTTTAAGCCTTTAAGGTTTATCACCCAGGGCATACACCTATGGGGGGTGAAAAGAGTAGCTAGTGTGTGGGAGGAAACATTCTTCAACAAAGAATCTTGGATAGGAATATGTTTTGGTTGTCAAAATGGACCACCTGGCATAAGAGGAAGGGGAGTGTCATAGGGACAGCATGGATGGATGATTTTATGCCTGGGAATCTACTCAAGAATTTTTGCAATAAAATGTTAACCTTTTTTTTTTTTTTTTATTTTGAGAGTAAGTGCTAAGACATAAGTAATCACTAGTCCAAAACCTGTTTCAGAGGCCTAAGTAGCACCA
>CAUYRH010072766.1:0-11629 GCA_963574655.1 Perodicticus potto
TGGAATATTATGCAGCCTTAAAGAAAGATGGAGACTTTACCTCTTTCATGCTTACGTGGATGGAGCTGGAACATATTCTTCTTAGCAAAGTATCTCAAGAATGGAAGAAAAAGTATCCAATGTACTCAGCCCTACTATGAACCTAATTTATAGCTTTTGTATGAAGGGTATAACCCAACTATAGCACAAGAATATGGGGAAAGGGGCAAGGGTAGGGAGGAGAGAGGGGAGGTTGGGGTGGAGGGAGGGTAAGTGGTGGGGCCACACCTATGGTGCATCTTAGAAGGGTACAGGTGAACCTTGCTAAATGCAGAATACAAATGTATTCATATAATAACTGAGAAAATGCCAGGAATGCTATGTTGATCAGTTTGATGAAAATAGTTAAGATTGTATATGAAAACAGCACATTGTACCCCTTGATTGCACTATTGTACACAGCTATGATTTAATAATAAAGACAATAAAAAAAAAACAAAGTGGACAAACCCCATGGAATCATAAATGCATCACCAGCTCGATGAGATGAATGAAGACCATTTGATGATTCCAGCCTCAGTTTTCTTGCAGTAGGTAATAACTTTGGTGTAGATCTGATCCAGACTTACATGTCACCTGTGTTATTTAAAAATAATCGTTAAAAATCACTAATGTTTGGATTATAAGGAAGATAAAAGAGAATAAACTAAAATACACAAATTATTCACCACCCAGATTTAACAAATATCAAGCTTTGGCTACATGTATTTCAAATCCTTAAAAATATCAGTAAAGGTACAAATGCAGCTCCCTCTTTCCTTTTCTATCCTCTCCTTCCTTCTCTGGAACCTTATCTTCTAAAATCCATATGTCGCTCTCTGTATTTTATAACTTACATATACTAATTGTGTATTTTTAAAATTTGCACATGTGATATAGCGTATGTATTTATCTCTGAATTATATTCATGTCATCCAGTAGTCATTTTTATACTTAATGATGCATTTACACGTAGGTTGTTTTATTTTATAGTATTCACACAATATAATTTTATACTGTGTTTGTGTGTTCATGTGTGTGTGTGTGTGTTGGACATGTGACTTCCCTCCAGCTAGTTTTTTACTGTTACAAATATTTTACATATTTATAGGATCCATGTGATGTTTGGTTACCTGTGTAGAATCTATAATGATCAAGTCTGGATATCTGGGTGTCCATCACCTTGGGTATTTATCTTTTCTATGTTGGGAACATTTCAAGTCCTCTTTTCCAGCTACTTTGAAATATACAATACATTGTTGCTAACTATAGTCACTCTACTGTGTTATGGAACATTAGAACTTGTGCCTTCCATCTAACTGATTGTACTCATTAATCAACCTCTCTTCACCCCTTTCTCATTCGACTCTCTACTGCCATGAGATCAACTTCATAGCTCCCACCCATAAGGAAGAGCACGTATTATTAGTTTTTCTATGTTTGTCTTATTTCACTTAACATAATGAGGTCTAGTTACTTCTATGTTGATTAAAAAACCAGAATGTCATGTTTTTGGCCAAATAATATTCCATTGTGGACATATTGTCACTTTTTAAAATCTATTTGTCTGTTGATGTGTAGTTAGTTTGATTCCGCATCTTTACTATTGTGACTAGCACTGCCAGAAACACAACTTTTCATTATTACAAGTCATGCTGAGAGTGACATCCTTACACATACAGGTTTTTTGGGTGTATTTACAAGAATAAATATGTTGAGGTAGAACTACTTGCATTGTAGAGCACATATGTCTTTATTATTTTATTTTTATTTTTTAAGGTTTAGGAGTCTTTTATTAATGCAATATAACATAGAAAAAGCCAGCTAGCATAGTTTGAAAGCTATTAAAAGCACAATTGTTCATAACAAAGCAAATCTGCATGATGAGAAGAAAATAAGCTAACACCTAAAGAAACTAATTTATACAGGGAGTTTCAGAAAGACCAAGTTAAAAAACATAAACAAATAATGGAGTGAAGTCATATAAATTAACTATACAATTGGCCAATAAACAACATGGGTTTGAACTGTGTATGACCACTTATGTGCAAATTTTTTCCATAAAAACACATTCAAAAATTTTTTAGAGATTTGCAACAGTTTGAAACACTTCACAGATGAACCACATAGCTTAGAAATATCAAAAAAAAAAAAAAAAAGGTAAAGCGAAATATAACTTGAATGTATGAAATATATACAGATGTTAGTCCATTATTTACTGCCATAACACCACATAAATTTTTAGACTCTCTGTTGTATGGTGTTAAACTAATATTTCTCTCTACTACCTAAGCTTCCATTCTAAACAAAAAGGGAAATCCTTTGGGATAAGCTGTACCTGAAGGGCCATACTGGTGTCCTTAGTTACCACCCTCAGATCACATTCATTCCTAAAGTGCCTACAGAACTATACATTATTAACACCCTAAGTGATTAATTTATTTTGCAAGGCTTTATATATGCTAATCAGAAAATAATTTTACTAGGTTAAAATACTGTTAGACAATGGGCTCTGAGAAGATAAAACATAATCTTTCATTTTCTTTGAGATGATTAGAAACAAATGAATAGCACGTTATTGTCTAAACAATGAATTTTGCTGAAGTCACAAAAGCACATCTTAAAATTAGAAAGAACTCACCTTCATTGGGATTTCGTTATCTTGTTTTAAAATACTATATATTTGGCAATTCACATTTGCTGCATGTAGTCCCACAAGATCATTGCTAATCACTCACCAGTTTGGATCTAAATGTTAATTGTCGAAACACAAAGCTATCTCAGAATGAAAAGAATATTTCAGTTTTATACAAAAAAAAAGAAAGAAAAAGAAAAAACACAAAAATGACTTACTGGATTTGAGTTTTAGTGGCAATTAAATGAGCATGACTAAAAAATTGAACATGAATTAAGTTAATGTTATACATCAATGAATGTTTGAAAGACAGAAAAGTACTAAAAAGATGATTCTTAAATAAAATACTTAAATCAATGAATAAATACAGTCATGTACTACATAAAAATGTTTTGCTCACATAGACCACACATACCATGGTAGTTCCATAAGATTATACTGTGTTTTTGAAGGAAATGTGGAGAATACTCAAAGAACTCAAATTAGACCTCCCATTTGATCCTGCAATCCTATTACAGGGTATCTGCCCAGAAAAAAAAAATCACTTTATCATAAGGACATTTGCACTAGACTGCTTATCACAGCTCAATTTACAATTGCCAAAACGTGGAAATAACCTAAATGCCCACCAACCAGGAATGGACTAACAAGCTGTAGTATATATATACCATGGAATACTATTCAGCCATTAAAAAAGATGGAAACATTCCATCTTTTGTATTAACCTGGACTGAGTTGAAACACATTCTTTTCAGGAAAGCATCACAGGAATGGAGAAGCAAGAATCTAATGTACTCAATTCTAATATGAAGCCAGTAGATGATCTAATACATACCCACATAAGAGAAAAACTCAAATCAATTCAAGGTGGGGGGAAGGGGAATTAGGGAGTGGAGGGTTATGGTATTTGGCACACCTCTTGGGGGAGGGATACAATTATAAGAGGGACTTTACCTAACAAATGCTAGCAGTGTAACCTAATTCTTTGTACCCTTAATGAAACCCAAACAATAAGAAAAAACCAACATGTATATATAATACTGTATTTTTGCCGTATCTTTTCTATGTTTAGGTATACCATGATACAGAAATACTTAACATTGTGTTAAAATTGTCTATGGTATTCAATGCAGTAGTATACGGTACAGGTTTATAGCCAAGGTGCAATAGGCTGTACCAAAAAGCCTAAGTGTGTAATAGGCTAGACCATCCAGGTTGGTACAATGACAAAATTCCATAATGAAGCCTTTTGGAATAAATCTTCATTATGAAACAACCACGACTTTAAATAATATGAAACAGTTTTGGCAAACAAGTCCATATCTGGTTTATCTCTGTATGATTTGTAGCCTTAAGCATAATACTTTGTGCAAAGAAAATGCTGAGTGAATGAATTAATGGATGAACAAGTGATGTTTGTAGTGATGACAAGTGGTGTGCAAGCTTATTTGCTTTTTTACTATCAGTAAAATAAGGCAATGGAGTATTCAAATTAGAAAATAATTAATCCTGGGATCATATTTTACTTGAGTTTTAGAGGATTTTGGGTATTAGATGTTTTTGTTGATTCAAACTTAGAAAAGATATTCATTCTCTAATACCTAAAATTAATTTCCCAGCATGGCATTTATTCAAACAATTGAGAACTTTTAGCAAAATGCCTCCTTGACATCTATGGCATCATTTTAAAAAAGTGTTCTGGGTACTTAATTATAATTCTCTTCTAAGCTTTCTTGAGCTTAAAAAAGGCTATTCCCTAGTCTTGGGTTCTGCTAACACCCTGTGCTAATATGAGGCAGATGTTTGGATGGCCGTGACCACAAAGTCTGGTCGCTTTAGGATGTATTTGAACCACATGCAAGAGAAAACAGATATTGAGACAGAATGCTGAAAAAATTTTTAATCTGTGAAATCAATTTGATGAGTTATGACCAATAGTGTTATTTTTAATGAGATAAAATAAATGTATCAGTATACGCTGCACAGAGTGAGGAAGCATTGTTTCTGGAAATATATTTCCCTTTACAATTATATATTTAAATACATTTGCATATTTATATAGACTTCCTCCCATGTTTGCAGTAGAAGTATGTGAAAGCTGTTCTCTCATGAGATACAGAGGAACAGGAACCTACTTACAATGATGGCAATAAGTAGACACAGGCCAAACCCAGGTTTTTGGAAGCCAAGGCATTTTGAAGGAGAGGATGATCAGCAACATTTCTTGCCAGAATGTGGGATAAAGTAAAATAAGGTGAGAAGGAGCTAATTTACTTTAGCAGTAAGGAGGGCCATAGATGGTTTTGTTTAATTTCTGTGACTTCAAAAGGTTAATGAGTCAATGGGATAAGGTAATAGAGTCTGGTAATTAGAAAACACTTAAAAAACTTGAGTTTAAAGGAAGACAAAACAGGGAGGTAAAGGCAATTTATAAAATCTTCCTAAATAACAGTTTTCTTATCTGTAAAATAGGTACAGAAATGCTTATATCAAAGGCTAAGGTGCAGTTTGGATATAATATATACAGGATGTCCCAAAGTTGCCCATGAAGTCACCATATATAAGGAAAGTGGGAAATTATAGCTAAATGTACGTTTATGTACAAAATATTCATTACACAGTTTTACAAAGTGGTGGGCAACATGTAGAGAATATTTTGTAAATATTTTGTAAAACTGTGTAATGAATATTTTGTAAATGAAGGTGCATTTAGCTATTGTTTCTGATTTTCCTGTGTGTGGTGACTTCTGAGCGACTTGGGAACGTCCTGCATGGCACGCAAAACAATTCCTGGACAACATGTGGTGCTCAGTAAATGTGAGCTGCCACTGCTGCTGCCACCACCACCACTGGTATCATTACTGCCATCATTTCTTTACTTTATGTTAACCAAAACGCTGAGAAGCAATTTTTTTTTTTTTTTGAGACAGGGTCTTGATATGTTGCCCAGGATAGAGTGCAGGGGCATCACTGTAACCTCTAATTCCTGGGCTCACGTGATCTTCCTCACTCAGCCTCCTGAGAAGCTGAGAATACAGGCTCACATCACCATGCCATGTAATTATTTATGTATTTTTTAAAATGGAGTTTCTATGTTACCCAGGCTGGTCTCAAACTCCTGACCTCAAGCAGTACTCCTGCCTGGGCCTCCCAAAGTGCCAGGATTATAGGCATGAGCCACCATCCTTGACCTAAATGGGTGGATTTCTTGAGGGAGATTATTATCAAAGGGGTTTTAATACATTACTATCCTGTCTGTCATTGGTAGCATACTAAGTCCATTATTATGAAATGGCACTTTAGAATACTGGATATAAAATTTAACAATTTTATGTTTATGGAAATAGAATGGGCAAAATGGTATAAATTACCATGTCAGAAGGGACCCAGGCCTAGACTCTGCTGTGTATCAATCCAAATCCTGGGTAAGGACTTAAATGCTCAGATATCATGCAAGTGAAATAAACACATAACATACTCTTTTGAGGTAGATGTGATTTGGGCCCTTGTGGGAAAGATTAAAACTAATGAAGAGAGTAGGTGGGGCAGGGAAAGATACCGCATGTGTGTTCTCTCCCGGTGTTTCCCTCGTCCTGTCAATGAGAAAGAGCGAGGTTCCCCTGTGGTTTTAAGGATCAGCCCACTCTCATAGCGCTTCCCAATCGCTCCCTTTGAACATTCTCTGGGTACGGCTTAGAGCCCATGGTGAAGACCGCGCCATCACTTCAGTAGGGCCAGGGAACCGTTCGGCATTGTTGTAAATGGGCAAATCAGAAGTGGCTGCCCGACTTGCCCTCCCCTGTGCACAGTCAGTCAGTGTGGAGGTGATCACGGCGGATGGGCAGAGTGTGGGAGAATGGGAAGGAGCTGCTTAGAACGACTATTGGCTGTGCAATTGGAAATACAATTTCACTGTGAAACATTTCCAGAGATACTGCAGGCTAAAATTTCAAAGTATCTCCAGAGGATTTAGCTTTATTACTCACACTGATGTCAGTGGAAGCTGGGCAGTCACAGCCTCGGCTGCTCCCTGGAACTTTGCCTGACTACTCCTGTTTCAGCCACTAGAAATGATTTGTTTCAGAGTCTCTCTCTTCCCCTCACCAAATAAACTAATCTCAAATATTTGATATTAAGATAATAACAGAAAAAGGAGTCCCAAAGAACAGCTACGAGCTATAAATTGTCAGCTGGAGAATACAGATGAGCTTCTCTTCGTGAGATAAATATTGCCTGTGAAAGCAATTCTTACTCATGAAAGCTGATATTCTTGTTGACTTCCATTATAAAATTGGAGACTCTCGTATCTCGACAGATAAAATAGAAACATTTAAAGACAGCAAATTTAAAAGACGTATTTAAAACTGATTAATGCAGTATATGTGAACATTTAAATGAGTCGAAATAGTAAAGGTTATTTTTGTGGTTTTTAAAGTTGGCTTAAATTTGAAAGTAAAATAAATCAGTTAAAATTGGAAAAATCACATTTGGCTCAAAGTTCCTTCATCTTTTGAAAGTCCTCACTGTTTCACATTCTGTAACAGAATGTTGCCAATTGTTCCCACTGATTGGACAGACTCTGCTTCCAGGTAGTTTAAAAAATCTCTTAGCTTATCATTATCCTTTTTAAAATTATAAGCATGTTTATGTGGTTGGAGGTGGGAAGAAAATAGAGAAGCACAACAGCAACAACAATGTAAATATCAAGAAAGTAAATTAGCCCTGTTTATACTGCATATCCCAATTTCACATGCTCCAGAAAACATTTTTTGCAAAATGCTGTATGAATTTCACAAAGTTTTCACTCAGTTCCAACGGAATCCCACTGAGGCCTCAGACTCAGGACCGGGTTCCTTCGACTTACTGCCCTGAACTCATCTCAACTTGGAGCATCCATTTCCTTTGATTCTTTTTTATTCTCCTATATTCTTCCACTTACAAATTCTGATTTACCATATGGTCAGTCAGCAAGTAAGCCACTCTCCCCCTGCCTCTAAGTGGTTTATGGTATTGGCCAATTAACATAGCCTGTTGCTACTCGAGGTCCCTAGGTAAAAGATGCTGGCCTCCAAAAAGAACTCTGGGCTCCTCTGGATCACCCCTTTACCTCTGCCCCCTTACTTCATTCTGTGGAATGCTCATATGAATTGTAATGAACTAAAGATGGCTGGGAATTCTACGTTAGTTTATTTTCCTTTCCCTTGAACTTGGGCCAGCCTTATGACTTCTTAATCAATAAAATCAGTTGGAAGGGACACTGTGCCTGTCTACTCCCGAACCGTAAGTGCCCTGGAAGCTGCTGCTCCTTCCCTTCCATTGCTTGCTGTTAGAATTTTTTCCCTCTGAATCCAGCTGCCCTGCTGTGAGATGCCCCAGTCACATGGGGAGGAAACAGGACGCATGTGGCTGTTTTAGACAACAGCCACAGTTGAGCTCTCAGCCACTGCTGGCATCAAGGGCCAGCCACGTGAGTGGACCATCTTGGTCATTGCAGCCCAGCTGAAGCCTCTGCTGACTGCGCCCTGGGCAACATCAGGCAGAGGAGAGCTGCTCACTGGGCTTCCTCAACGTGCAGATTGTGAGAGAAAATGAGCTGTTGGGTTTGGGGCGGATGGTTGCACGGGAATAGATCATAGAGGCAGGGATATTTGCTTCTTACATGGTCATGTGCACTGGCAATGTCAGAGGAGGAGAGAGGGAGTGTATACCCCGAGAGCCGGACAGTGGGTTTTCCCTCATGAGAATGGTTTTCTTCCCTTTGTCTAGTAGGTAGCTGTGTTGTGACAAAGCCCTGAGTTCTTTTCTTGGGGACTTGCTAACTGTCCTGTCTCCCTCACCCCTTTAAAAGTCAGTCATAAATAAGAGGCAGCCTCTTAGGTCTGTGTTGGCTGGGCAGACGACGCCTCCTGAATTCTGATACACCGCTAGGAGTCTGAGCTGGGCTTTGTTTGCCAAGGCTTTCAAGAAGGTTTTTCCTCATCAGATGCTTTTTCTTGAGCATAAATCTCCCGCAGGGAACTTGAGGAAGGTGGCTGCAGCAGAATCAGACGCGGGCATTCCTGATCTTCAGCCCTGGATATTTTTCATGCTCTTCCCATATCATCACAGTCTCTTTCAAGTGGACATTTTAGAAAAGAGGATTAAGGTCTATTTATGTGTCCCCTTCCCCTCCTGGCCCAGCCACCTCCTGGAGGGCAGTAATCATGGTTTATTTATCTCTGCCTCTGGCTTCTGGAAAAGTCTGTCACATACCCTTCAGCTGAAATTTTTGAAACTAATTTTTAAAACTTAAGGTTAGAACGTTGAAGAATATGCTCAATTAATTTGTATTCAGTTAACTGGGAGCCTAGCATGTTGTACGCTCTAGTTTATGACTAGAACTCATTCATTCATTTACCTAAACTGGTCTTTTGTTTTGGCATCTTCTTTTTCATGCTGGGTCATCTGGTGCTTGCCTTCATGCATCTTTCGAGAATGGGAATATTTGCTCACAAACATAACAACTACATATTTATAATTGTCTTTGTGTTAACTGCCCCCATTCTTCTAATGTCCCAATCTTATTTCTAGTCATTTTTTGACTGTTCTATGCCTTAAACTTGCCCGTGCTTACTAAATTATCTATTCATCAAATTGTCTTTGATTACTACCTCTATTTTGCTATCTCTTTGCTGCCAGGAACCTTGAGGGTTGAAAGCCCAAGTATTTGTAAAGCAATCTTTAAATTTTAGACCACAGAGAACTTTGAATTATATATTCTATAAGAGTCAGAGCCGTACAATGTGAATTTGGGCATGACCCAGGACAACATCTGTACCTGCTGAATATTAAACATAAGAATATAAGAATATTTAAAATCTTATATTCACTCCTTCCCCAATGAGTACGACTATAACCCGAGGGATGCTTCTTTTCTAGAAAGTCTTTGTTGAACTTGGCGTACTTGTTGCTGACAAATAAAACTATTTTTTCCCATATGGCACCTTCCAAACATGTTTGTCCACTCCTCTTTTCATGATAGTTTTTCTCTTTACCACTGTATTCCCATTTTTCCCTTCTTGGACGTCTATGTTGTAATGCCGCCTCTGAGCATTTCATAGAAGCATCTCTATATAAAGATAAAACTCAGTTGTTTTCTCCTCTTTTTGTAAGGCTTAGACCTGCTAGCACAATTCTCAGCATTGTGGTGAGTCATTTATGTACTTACATTGCCCAGGGCTCCTGGACTTCAGTAGTTATGATCCATGCGTGAGGAATTATTCCTTCTTTTTATTTAAGGCTAGGACTTGACTTCTTTCTTAAAGTTTCAAAATGCTTTTATGGTCAGGTTGTATGTTTCTTTGTGCTGCTGTCTTAAAGAACTTCTCTCACCTTGTTTGTTTCCTAGTTGATAAGGGGCTTGTTACCAGTACCTTTGTCAAAGGAGAGTTATGTCTGTCTTTGGCTTTATTTTAACAATGTTCTGTGCAGGATCTATAGGAAATTGTATATACCACAACATATTTTATACAAATTACAACATGTTTCATCATTCATGGCAGAAGCTGTGCAACTTTACCAAACCTATATCTTAAGCAGTAAAATTGATAGAATAATTTTTAAGTTGAATTTAATATAGATATGAAATGATAAATTATCTGCCTCTCAGCATGTAGGTCATCTCATTTACTCAAAAAAAACTGAGGTTACCTGTTATGGTTATGAATTTAAGAATTCACGGACTTCCCAGAGAAGAGAGTTAAATTTGGAAAGAAACCTAATTCTCCTTCAGTAATTACTTTCTGTTTTCTTTCCTATTGCTGTTTTAACACGTTTCTGGCCCATTGTTGCCTTTCTCTATTCATATTTGTTACATCGTAAGGAGATATGTCCTGAGAGATATGCCTAAAGATACACACACACACAAGAAAAATGAAAACTCTGGTTTCTATTGTCATCTTTAATATTGTCACTCTACTTGATCTCAGTAATTTATAATACTTGTATTCTTCTCCCTCATTAGGAGAAAAGAGATATTTTGGATACTCAAAGGAAATGGTGAGTACATATTTGATGAGATACTTCTTTTCAGAATTCTAAATTCTTTGCATGATAATCATTCCTAAATAGAAACGATTACATTATTAATTCTCTAAAATTATAGAAATAATTTATGCTATAAATAACTATTTCATATCTACTCTTGAGGTTAGTTTTCTAAATCTGTTACTAAATCTTTTAGTAGCAAATGTTGGGCTTGTATTCAAGTGCTTTAGATCACTTTAAAAACTGTGCTTTTTCCCATCTTTCAAACTCCTATTAGCACAGCAATCTTTCTTTGTTTGTTTTTAGGGTCTCTCTCCGTAGCCTGGGCTAAAATGCAGTGGCATCATCATAGCTTACTGCAACCTCCAATTTCTGGGCTGAAGTGATCCTCCCACTTCACCCTCCAGAGTAGTTGGAACCATAGGTATGCACCACCTTGCCCAGCTAAGTTTTCTACTTTTCATGCAGACAAGGTCTTATGTGTTTCTCAGACTGGTCTTGAACTCCTGGTATCAAGTGATTCTCACAGATTGGTCTCCAAAGTGGTGGGATTACAAGTGTGAGCCACCATGCCTTGCCAGCTCTGCAGTCTTAGCACTAGAGTCATTCCCAGAAGAAAAGTAATTCTATGATACAAGAGGAAGAAATCTACTTTTCTATATCAAAAACAAAATGCCCATAGATTTCTTATTTTAAAACACCAAGAAGTGAATTAACATACTTACCTCAATAAAAATATCCTTTTATATTATATTGAATGAAGTTAAATGGAAACCATTTCCACTTAGATCAGGAACCAGGCGAGGTTGTCCATTGTCTCCACTGCTCTTTAACATTGTAATGGAAGTCATAACCATCGCAATTAGATAAGAAAAGGCGATCAAGGGCATCCAGTTGGGCTCAGAAGAGATCAAACCTTCACTCTTTGCAGATGATATGATTGTGTATCTC